>PVJI01004612.1:0-106571 GCA_004026765.1 Micronycteris hirsuta | reverse complement strand
ATTTGACATCTTATTGAAGGTCTTAGCCAGGAAAATAAGATAAGAAAAAATGTAAATAATATAAGAATTGGAAAGAAGAAAAATCATTATTTGCAGATTTTATGATTGTATATGTAGAAATGCAAAATAAGCTATATTTTATTAAAATTAATAAACAAGTTTAGGGAGTTTGTGGGATAAAAAGCATTAACATATAATAATCTTTTACATTTGCAATGAACTAAGAAAAATTTTAATGTCAAACCACACAAAAAAATTAAGTCCCTAGAATAATTCTATTAAAATATATGTAGGACCTAAATGATAAAATTATAAAACTCTGAGAAACATTTAAAAGTTCTAAATAAGAGGACATAGTACACAAATGTCAGCCTCCAAACTAATCTAGTGGATCAATGCAACTGCAATGAAAATTCCAGTAGCATGCGTGCGTATAAATTGACAAGCAAATTCTAAAAATTATGTGGAAATGCAGAGGGCTCTAAATAGCCTTAGAACTGTTAAAGAACAACAATATGGAAGAACTTCCCCTTTAAGATATTAAGACATATTTGGAAGGTATTATATTTAAGACTGTTATTAGCTAAATAGACCAATAGAGTAGAATAGAGAGCCTAGAAATACAGGAAAAATATTTAATTTTTTAAATAAGTGGTGCTAGGACAGTTGGATATCCATTTTAAAAAATAAAATTAGATGCCTACCTCCCACCACACTAAAAAAATCAGCTGCAAATGGACCGTTGACTTCCATGTGAAATGCAAATCTGTAAAGATTTTAAAGTTATAGAGTTTATAGGACAATATCTTCCTGAATTTAAGTGATTAATCCAACTAAATTAAAATTAAGAATTTGTTTGTCAAAAGATTCCATAAAGAAACTAACAACATTGACAACTAAAAGTAGCCCCAGGTATGAATACATATGCAATGTATATAACTGACAAAGGATTCATATAAGAATATATTTTTTAAAATCCTACAAATTAATTCTAAACATCAAACTGAAAACTGGTGAAAGGTTAACATGCAATAAAATAGAGGACATCCCAAATTAGGAAATGCAAATTAAATCACAAAAGAAGGTTGTCACATATTAAAATGTCTGTCAATACAAAATGTCGGTCAGATGTACATTGGAAATCATATGTTGGTTTTTTATATTTTTGCTTGGGTGTTGCCTGAGTTCCACTGAACCTCCGGTATTATGAAATACGCCATACACCTAGCATTACTAATCTAGGGTTTGTTTTCACTTGCAATCTTTGGTTTATAGTAGTTCATTTTTGTATCTATCATCGGTTTCCTTTTTTTTTTCTAGAAAGAATAGTCTAATATGAGCTCAGATTTTGCTTCCTTTTGCTACCTTTACTGGCTCTATACACGCTCCTTCTTTTCTTTTGTGGTAGGCAGCAGGTGATTTTCTTCTAGGACATTAGAGAGATAATAACTTTGTGGCTGAGGGATTTTAGCAGAAAGTCACACAGCAATAAGGAAATCTTTCAAATAGGAAGCAACGAAAGGTGATTGGAGAAAGCAGCTGAAAATCGTTGAGTGGGGAAAGGCAGCTATAGATACAGCCATACCAGGTGGAACCTCCTGAGGCTGAGAGGCCAGCCTTCCCAAACAAGAAGTCTCCTCTGACATTTCAACCCCATGAAGATAGATTTGGACGAGAGCTGGGGCAACATTGTCATCATAGGTCTTAGGTGACTCAGAAACTGGTAGAGAATAGTAAGTAGATCTCACCTGACTGTTACATGGTGCAAGGAAGAGAATTGAGTGGAACATTACAATTCTTATAATTATTCCACTGCCTCAAAAAAAAAAGAAAGAAAGAAAGAAAGAAAGAAAGAAAGAAAGAAAGAAAGAAAGAAAGAAAGAAAGAAAGAAAGAAAAGGCAGGTCTGGAAGGTCTTAGGGTCCTTAAGTAATCACAACTATAAATCCATGTTTAGCTTTTGTGCCACTCACTGAATTCACTATAAATAGTGAATAGCTGTCATTGGATTTTGAAGTGGAAATTAAATAGAGGCATTGTTGCTATTTCTAATATTACTTATAGCCATACCAGATTAACAGGTAACTAGAAGTAGAGAAAGATTTAGAGTTAGAGCTCACATTCTAGTTGAATATCATGTCACTTTTAAGTATAAAATGAGAAATTATAAAAAAGATCTTCAAAATTAATAGGTGAGTAAAGGTTTATTTAAATGTCCTCCAACCACTTCCTTTCACCCTGAATCCTATACATGTTTCTTGCTCTATAGACAATTCCCAAGGGGAGGGGTCATTGATCAGTTACCTTTTTGAGCAGTTGTGTAATTTTGGCAGCTACCTCTGCTAGCCATATTTCCCGAGGATTCCTCAGAGCCAAGAGTATCTGCCAAGAGGAGTCAAAATGCTGCTGGCAACCAGGAATTGGATTTGTTACAAATGGAGGTGTTCCAGCCCTCTGAATTTGCCAACTCCATTGTTAGAGGAATGTGATAAATGGTTGAGAGCATCTGCCCTTGTGAGCTGACAAAGATCCAGGCAACTTAAAATATGACAGGAAGCGAGCTTCTCTGGCTAAGTCTTGGACAGAGTGTATCAGTCTACAACTGAACACTAGAAACAAAGAAATCTTTCTATGAACATAAAAAGGCATTTCCCCGGGATTTCTCTCTTTCAAAGCAGAAGTTAACGGCTCTTGCATTTGACTGCTCTAGACATGATCTCTGGAACTAGTAGGGAAAATGCTGCAATTGTATTCTAGGGCACAGAGTGAGAATTCTAGGAATATTGAGCAATTAAAATGAACGTGGTTAAAGAACCCACTTGAGGTTTTTTGATGATGATTATTGTACCATTAAAGTTTGAGGACTTCTTTCTTTCTCCCCCCCCAATTTATAGTGGGTCATTTAAGGGAACAAACTCTAAACTTTCAGCTATTAAAAGAACACAGAACTTGTAACTAGAGCTTTAAAATGCTTAGGGAAGGAAACCACACATGTAATATGTATATTTTTTATAACAAGCAAAAACAAAATAAAAAATTACCTAAAATCCCAATGTGCATCTATAAGCACATCTATAAGGAAAGTTGTGGTTGTAAACTTCCCTTTTATTCTTTCTTTTCTACTTATTTTTCTGCTTATTTTTCCCTATATGAAGACATATATACACAATTGTCTCTGTGTATACATGTATATCATGCGTGTATGTCAAAGTCACCAAAGATTTATATCTCACTAAACCCGGTGATCAATTCTTAGTATTTTTTAAAAAAATATATTTTATTGATTATGTTATTACAGTTGTCCCAATTTTTGCCCCCCTCTGCCTGCTACCCCCATACCCTCCAGCAATCCCCTCCCTTAGTTCATGTTCATGGGTCATGCATGTAAGTTCTTTGGATACTTCACTTCCTATACTGTTCTTAACATTGCTCTATTTTGTACCTATGATTTGTACTTCTTAATTCCTGCACTTTCCCCCATTTTCCCCCTTCCCCATCTCAGCTGATAACCCTCCAAATGATCTCCATATCTATGATTCTGTTTCTGTTCTGCCTGTTTGCTTAGTTTGTTTTTTAGATTCGGTTGTTGATAGTTGTGCATTTGTTGCCACTTTAACATTCATAGTTTCAATCTTCTTTTTCTTATATAGTTCCCTTTAACATTTCATATAGTAATGGCTTCGTGATGATGAACTCCTTTAGTTTTACCTTGTCTTGGAAGCACTTTATTGGCCCTTCAATTCTAAATGATAGGTTTGCTGAATAGAGTAATGTAGGTTTAGGTCCTTGCTGCTCATGACTTTGAATACTTCTTGCCAGTCCCTTCTAGCCTGCAAAGTGTCTTCTGAGAAATCAACTGACAGTCTTATGAGAACTCCTTTGTAGGTAACTCTCTGCTTTTCTCTTGCTGCTTTTAAGAGTCTCTCTTCACCTTTAACCTTTGGTATTTTAATTATGATGTGTCTTGATGTGGTCCTCTTTGGGTCCAACTTGTTTGGGACTCTCTGTGCTTCCTGCACTTGTATGTCTATTTCCTTCACCAAATTAGGGAATTTTTCTTTCATTATTTTTTCTAATAAGTTATCAATTTCTTGCTCTTCCAATTCTTCTGGCACTCCTATGATTCAGATGCTGGTACGTTTGAAGATGTCCCAGAGGTTCCTTGCTCTATTCTCATTTTTTAAAATTCTTTTTTTCTTCTTGCTCTTCAGATTGAATGCTTTTTCTCCCTTATGTTCCAAATCATTGATTTGAATCTTGGCTTCATTCCTTCCACTGTTGGTTCCCTATGGATTTTTCCTTATTTCACTTAATGCAAACTTCATCTTTGCCTGGGTCTTTTTTATGCTGTTGTAGTACCCAATGATTTCTTTGAGCATCCTGATAACCAGTGTTTTGAACTCTGCATCTGATAGATTGCTTGTCTCCATTTCATTTAGCTCTTTTCCTGGAGTTTTTTTCTGTTTTTTCATTTGGGCCAAATTTCTTTGTCTCCTCAATTCGGCCACATCCCTGTGTTTGTTTCTGTATTAGGTAGAGGTGCTTTGACTCCTTGTCTTAGTAGTGTGGCCTATTGTAGGAAAGGCATCTTCTGTGGGGCAGAGCCTTAGGTAGTTGCCATGGCAGGACAACCTGTTTCACCACTTTGTGGCTCCATGTGGGGGAGGGCTCAGAGAGGGCTCCATGCTGCTGCCTGACCTCTGGAGATTGCCCAGGAAGAAGCTGTCTTTCGGCACTCACTCCCTTGCCAGTCACTTCACTTTCTCTCTTTCTCCCCTTATGCCACTATGCCCTTCCACCTGTTGCCTAGTGCTGAATCCCAGAGAGGGTGGGTTTGCATGAGTCCTAAGTCCATTGTGGGCCCTTTAAGAGGAGTCTCCTGAGAATCCCATAGTTTCTACTGCTGCCCCAACCCCCACTGGTTTTTTCAGCCAGAATGTATGGAGACTTATCTTCCTGGTGCTGGAACCATGGGCTGGGTGGTCTGATCTGGGGCTGGCATCGCTCACTCCCAAGGTATCCCTCCCTATTTTTATCCATCACACATAAATGTGGGACCACCCATTCCACCACCTCTCCAGGCTCTCCATACCTCTCTGCACCTCCACATCTTTGCCCCTCCTACCCATCTGGATGAATGTGGCTTCTTTAAATCCTTGGTTGTCAGACTTCCATACAGCTTGATTTTCTGATGAAACTTGGTGTTATTTGTTTTAGTCTAGTTGTAATTTTTGCTGTAGTCGTGCACAGAGGCAAAGCATGTTTACCTATAACTCCATCTTTGCCAGAAGTCTATTTTTAAAATTTCAATTCGTAGTCTTCATCATACATGATCTGTGAATGGCATTTGACACAGGTGACCTTCTTCAAATACTTTGTTCACTTGGACCCCAAGATCCCATTTTCTCTGGATTTTTCCTTCTGCAACATTCATCTTCCTTTCTATCTCTTTTGCTGGTTCTTTCTTCCTAAAGCTCAGTCTTAGGACTTCTCTTGGACCCATCCTCTTGGAAATCTTTTCCCATTCCATGGGTCTTAAAAGTACGTGCTGAGAACTCCCAAACATACATGTCCCATAATTTTCACCTGAACTCCAGGCTCATAGATCTGTCTCCATCTCCACTTGGAATTCTAATAGACACCTCAAAAGTGTCCAAAACAGAACTCTGAATCCTAGCAAGCCACTTCCTACTACTACCAAACAAAAAAATGTCTTGCCAACTTTTTAACAGTAACACAAATTTTCCATTTTTCAGACCAAAACTTTGGTGCCATCCCTGATTCCTCTTTTTCTTTCACATCTTACATCCAATCCAACTAGTCCTCAAAATATATCCAGAATGCAACCACTTCTGACTACGTTCTCCACACTACTACACAGATCTGAACCACTATATACTTCTGTAAGCGTCTCCCTACTTTCACCTTTGACCTTTCCAAGACTGAGTGGTCCTTCTAAAAGTCAGATCATACCACTCTCCTCAAAACACTCCAGTGAAGTCCTTACAATGGAGTACTAACATTCTGTGTTCCTTACTTTTTAAATTTAAAAATATGTAGGAGGCAGCATGTTGGTGGTTAAGAGCATGTGCTTAGGGTTAAATTGCCTGTGATCTAATTATTAGCTTTGTGACACTGGGCAAGCTACTTCACTCGCTGGTGGCCAAATTCCCTCATCTGTAAAAAGGAATCATAATATCTATTTTATAGTTGTGGTGAAGATTAATGAATATTTATAACATCCTTATATAATAGTGCTGGTATAAATATAAAAGTTTTTAAAAATGACAAAATAGGCATTTTGTGCAAGATTTCGTCATAAATTCTGCACATAAAAAATGTCTCTAGCCCTGGCTGGTGTGGCTCAGTGGATTCAGTGATGGACTGTGAAACCAAAGGGTTGCTGGTTTGAGTCCCAGTCAGAGCACATGCCTGGGTTGCAGACCAGTTCCCCAGTAGTGGTCAAGCAGGAGGCAACCACACATTGATGTTTCTCTCCCTCTCTTTCTCTCTCCCTTCCCTTCTGTCTAAACATAAATAAATAAAATATTTTTAAAATGTCTCCAATAATTCCATCTATAAGAATTTAAAGATACCCTAGACATCTCTCAAAAAGGCTGAAAAATGTTTTGGTTAAGCAAATTTAAAGTGAACCATCATTGTTTTATTCTTTTTGTTTATTCTGAGTTCAAAGTTAGAATGGATTATTATATACCACAATTTATATTTTTAAATATTTTGGTACTTTTAAGCATTCTGATGCTGAGCTGCTTTATTATTCACTTACTTCCTAACCCAACAATACTTTCATCCCTAAAGTATGTGTAACATTTTTCCAATTTATTGTATAGATTGCTTTATAATATACACTTTACTTTTCTGCTCTACTTATGGCCTTTATTGTTGCATTAAAAATAAAACAATTTAATCTAAATGAAAAAAGAAACAAAAGCTTAAGGTATATTCCTACATGTACCTATGATGGGCACAGTAGGGAGTATAAGTCATGTGGACTTTCCAGTAGATAGTTATAAAATTAATGGACTTTGTAGTGGAAAAAATACCACGGACTCCATTCTGAACATGGCTTAAATTAACATTTAAATCTGTCTGTAGGGGGCCACCAGTCAGAGTTTGACACATAAACTCGCTTCTTTTTTTAATACTTGAGTATAACTAAAATGTAAAGAATACCCTCAAGTCACCCCCCAACACAGAATGCAACACTACACATATCCACATTCTTTTTTTTTTTTTAAGATTTTATTTAGTTATTTTTAGACAGAAGGGAAGGGAGGGAGAAAGAGAGGGAGAGAAACATCAATGTGTGGTTGCCCCTCATGGGCCCCCTACTGGGGACCTGGCCTGAAACCCAGGCATGTGCCCTGACTGGGAATCAAACTGGTGACACTTTGGTTCACAGCCCACACTCAATCCACTGAGCTTCACCAGCCAGGGCTATATCTGCATACTTTACAAACTATTTGATAGTCCACAGAGGAGACAGGACCTTTCACTCACAGGAAAATTTCTATGTATTATTTGAAGTGGGAAGACCTATCTGAAGAGAGGTAAAATATACATTTGAATATAAGGGAAGTCACAGTATTTGTTCAGAAAAACAAAGGGAATTTTTTTGTGGAAGATTTATGAAGGCTGTAATGTCTATTCAATGGAATATGCATTAGAAATTTTTAATATTTGAATTTAAGTTTTAGAATATGTGGTGTGAAGGAAGTTTTGTTAATTCTGGAGAATTCTTCCAGTTCTAAATGGAATTTTGGTATAAACTGGTCCTGAAGCTGGAACTTTTAACATACCATGAATGTTGCATGTTGAAGTGGGGTCCTGATCAGCTTCCAGGTAAAAATAAAATTCACATATTTGCTAATAGCAAGATGTCTGAGACTCAACAACCATGCAGTTGAGAATCCTTTCAGGATGTGAGAGGAGAAACAATACTATTTTGCTTACACATTAGAAACAAGAGATCATATTTAATAAATACTCGCTTAGTTAAATCAACATTATCATTTCACATATTTACATGTATAAAGGATGTACAAAAGAATAGTGCCCTTCTAAAATGTCATTATAATTTGTGTCAAATAACGCTTTTCCTTACTCTTTTTAAAAGAAAGTTGGCCCTGAAACACCATCCAGACAAGAATCCAGATGATCCAGCTGCGGCTGACAAGTTCAAAGAAATCAACAATGCCCACACAATACTTACTGACACGTCAAAGAGAAACATATATGACAAGTATGGATCGCTGGGACTGTATGTGGCTGAGCAATTTGGAGATGAAAATGTTAATACCTACTTTATGCTGTCAAGCTGGTGGGCAAAGGTGAATCATATTTTTCCTTCATGAACAATTTTCTGATAGATCATGATATTATTCACTTTTTTAGAGTTGATCTCAAAGAAAGCCTAACTTTATGTATTATTAAACTCTTGTAAATAAAAGGAGATATACCTTCAACAGAAAGCTATTATTTGAGGATCAGTTTTACTTTAGTTCATCAAATGATTATAATATACAGCATGACTTAAAATACTTCCAGACATTAATTATATTTGAATTTGAAGCTTCAGGTTAATTCTGACTGCCCTCTCTCCCCCATAGTGACTAATTAAGAGCTGACTCATTGTTCAAAACCAAAAATAGTTTATTAGTGTGACGACTGTTTAATAAATTATTATAGGAAAAATTTAGCCATGTACTTTACTATTTATAGCACAGGCTACACCAGCAAACACAATACTTGGGAGAGTGCATGGTAGTTATGTCATGGGCTCACATGGAGCCTGCAGTGAGGTTATGGAGAAGGAAATGAGGAGGAAAAGGTGAGGATTAAGTAGTGGAGGACAGGGAATTGGACAGACGTAGAGAGGGAGAGAGAGAAAAAAGGTATCTTGTCCAAAAAAATGCAGTATTTTTAAGGACTTAGTGCAATCAGAATTGATTTTTGACAGTAAATTTTGCGTGGTTTCCTAGAAATCCCTAGTATATGTATGTTTAGTGATGGCTTTATATTTGTTAATGAGTTTTAATATCTTTATATTCTGATAAAAATGTATTTGCATATGAACCATACATATAGTCCATCAGTATATATATATATTTTTTTTTTAAAGATTTTATTTATTTATTTTTAGAGAGAGGGGAAGGGAGGGAGAAAGAGAGGGAGAGAAACAGCAATGTGTGGTTGCCTCTCACATGGGCCTCACTGGGGACCCGGCCTGCAACTCAGGCATGTGCCCCAGATGGGAATCGAACCAGGACCGCTTGGTTCCCAGCCCACGCTCAATCCACTGAGCTACACCAGCCAGGCCATCAGTATATTTTTGGATAATTCACATACATGTGAACAGTTCACACATTTTGTGAAATCATATGAATTCACATTCATGAGTAGTAATGAATAATGTAAAAAGCTGTTGATCTCCAAACAGGTAGGTTTAATATTCTGTAGGATCCTGAATTCTATTTTCTTCTACTAAAATAAATCCTGCTAAATTGAAGAGTTTTAGACATGCAGGAAGAGAGAGAATATGTTTTTGTCCATAAGCATTGAGTCTGCAACTTGAAAGCCTCCTTTGCCTTCTTCAGTCTCCATAATTCCTTTTCTTGGAGATAACTAGGTTTCCCACTAAAATTCCATTTTTCTATTGCTGAAGAATTTGGAGGGGACAAGCTCTTGCCAAGCAGATCTGGAACTTGGAATGAGAGTGTACATACTGACAATGTCGTTTATGATGATTGATTGAATGTTCACATATAACAATATGGGCTTTTTGTGGGCTTTCCTGGCAACCTAATTTCCAGGCATGACATTCTTTCCATAGGAAGGTACATCTGCTTGCCTATTACTTTGTACATTAATTCAGTAGGTATTTATTACATGTCTACCACATGCCTGGAACTAAATCTTTAGGTAGGAGGGATTAAATCTTTAGGTAGGAGGATTGAAAGATTCTAGCTTTCAAGAATTTCCCAGTCTGAGACAGACCTATAAACCGATAAATGTCTTAAAGTGTCAACAAATAAAGCAGCATGATAGAAATTTGTATGGAGTATATTTGGGGCACAAAGAAAGGGAGGGGTATCAGGAAAGATGTCAGGGAGAGGATAAACAGAGTGGTTATTTGTTAGATGACTGGGGAATGGGAGGGGCAGGGGACATTTAGGCAGATGAATCCACAGGGAGAGCAAAGCTATGGGAAGTATGGCAGAAATAGGGTTGGCTGGGGCAGGGGAGGGGTTGGCAGAGCCCAGATGACCAAAATAAGGAGCTCCAGCCTTATCTAAGAGGCAGAAGAACTGCATGAGTTCAAGAGAACATGTGTTTCTGGAAGCTCCAGCAGCAATGCACAGGGTAGATTGGGAGAAAAAAAGTGGAGGCAGGGAGGCCAGTTACAAGGCTCTGAAATGTCCAGAGCAGAGATAACAGGGTCTTTTCTATGGCCCTACCAGCCAGGATAGAGGAGATGAGGAAGAGAGTGCAAGGGATGTTGAAGAGAGACTCTGCAGTACTTGATGACTAAGGGGAATGTGACTGGGGGAGGGGGAGCTACCAACAGCTCCTTTGGTGAGAATGATTCTGTCCCCTTGGTTAGATAGTGAGACCTGTAGAGGTTTTGTTTGTTGGTTTGTTTCTTTGTTGTTTTGTTTGCGTAACTCTCAATAATGATTACCATAGCTTAAGAGTAAAGAAGAGAATGTCATACACCACTACTTTGGCCACAAGTCATTCCCTCTGGGTTTAACCTGCTAGGCAAGACTCTGCAGAATTTGTTTCCAAGAAAACTAAAAAGATTGCATGCAATAAGGATGTGATGCAGGGTGAACTGCTTTGTCTTCAGGTCTTTCGGGGTACAGGGTACATACTTGATTTTCAGGGTTCTCCCACACTCCACTACCCCTCACCTTTGTTTTGCTTTGCCTGTTTCTCCTAGACCCTGTTTGTCATTATTGGCCTCTTGACTGGCTGCTATTTTTGCTGTTGTCTGTGCTGCTGTTGCAACTGCTGCTGTGGGCGCTGCCGGCCCAAATCATCAGTGCCAGAAGAGGACTTCTATGTGTCCCCAGAGGATCTCGAGGAGCAGATCAAGACTGACATGGAAAAAGGTAGAGTAAGATGAGAGCAGAGGTAGTGGGTATCCTTTCATAGGCCGGGCCAAGCACCAGGTCCATGGTGGTGGTTATCACTAAAGTGAGAGAGATCCGACAATCAAATGCAGGGGACCCCACAGACTACCAGCTTTGGTACTTCCTTTGCAGAGGGTGAAAGAACAGTTACTTTTACCAGCAACAGAGAAAAGCAGAGCCTGACGCCATTAGAAAGAAATCATGAAATATGTTGATCTAGTACAATATGCAAAGCTAGTACTGTTCATATTCTGATTACAAGAGTGTGAGCTCTGGGTTCAGGAAGGTTTGGGAATGCCCGGGGGTCAGAGAACCAAAGTAAAAATTTTTCCCGGGAAAAGCATTTCAGTGTTACTTTAAGATCTCTATTCAAAAAGAAGGGAAATGGACATCAAGAAAAGTCAGCAACTCTTGATTCTTTTTGGTTATTTGATAATGAGTTTTGGGTAGAACTGGGGAAACATAGTCTTTCTTCCCTGGAAATAAACCTTCCTTCCAAACCTACACATTTCGAGCGAGCCTCCAACCAGCATCAAGAATATTGTTCTATGAAAATAGGACTTTTTGCTGCTCTAAACCACCACCACATGTCTGTCTCTGAATATGCACAGCCACGATATAGTACTTGAAATGATAAAGAATATAACAAATGATAAAATCTCACAGAATTCACAACACCAGGAATGCTTCATGTTCTCTGAAAAAAATGTCTTTTTTGAAACAAACTGAAATCAAACCTGCCATTGTTCTCTGTCTTGTAGCCATAATCCTATGTCATTTTCTCCTGTAAAATGCATCATTATTCTGAATTACAGACTTTATCACTAAATCACAAAGAACTGTCCTAATAAGAGGGTTATTTGATAATTCACAGAGTGGCCCAGTGTTGTCAGAACTGCTGATATTAGGAATGGTGCACTTCTTTGGACCGTACCACATTCTGATTCTTTGCATCGCACTGAAACAGAAACTTCATGACATCAAGCAGCAGAGACTGCTTAAAGTCTTCCACTTAACTTTTATTCCTAATTGAATGTGATGCTAAGTAGCATCCAGTTATTACCCACCTTGACTCCAGCTTAAAGGATGTTCAATCGTGTGAATCAGACTTAGTCTCAGACCATTTTAGGGTTGGGGAGTTAGAGAGGACAGGAGGGATTTTTCCGTAACCTGTGCCTTCTTCCTTTGGGAACCGCTAAGTGGCCAGTCCAGCAAACAGGGATGGGAGTTGCTTTACAAATTTTTATTGCTGCCCCAGGAACCAAATTGTGTGCCTATAGGGCAAAGCAATTACAAGTTTCTTTTGTCTGTTTTGGGATATAAAAGAACAAGTCTTTTAATGGGAGCATAAATATCCAAAAAAGCAAGCAAGCAGTATTACTCATAAATGGGTTAAAAACGGATACATATATGCAAATTCCTCTTCAAAGAAGGGCCAGTGACCTTCACATAACTTGTTTAAGAACAATGAGCCCAGTGAATTAACCCCATCTGCTCTTGTGAGGGAGATAAACTGTTGTAAGATCATGTCTGAGGTCTCTGGCTTGGTTGGTCATAGGCTCTCACATAACATCCATCAATCCTGCCCAATGCTCAGTCACTGCCAGAGGGGATAGGAAAGGATGGTGAGATTGGAAAGCACTGTCATTGTCATCCACTGTAACAACCTTATCTTGTCGTTTACACTGTAGAAACCAAAACTAGGTGAATTGAACCCAGATATCATAAATCCAGTGTTCACACTTCTCTGAAAAGCCTCAAAATCTTTTGTCTTTTAAATTACATCAACTTCCACCAGGTCATTTCAGCAGACCTTTGCAGATTTTTTTTCTGGAAGAGAAATTCATCCTTGGTGCCAAATTCTACCCAGGTTTCCTTCCTGCAGGGTGACTGGTGATAAATCTATGTGTCTTTTGCTGCTCTCAGTTCTAAACCCCCAAAGCTATCAATTCCATTGCAGGGGTCAGATTCTAGACTAAGTAAATCATGACTCTATTTGACTGTGTAACTAAGAATTCTAAACCAAGAGGAAAAAGCTTTATTCCATTCCTAAATATTTAAAGTTCCTATTTCAGAATTAATCCAGATTTTGTAGGGCCTGAAATTTGTACAACTTGGGTAGACCTTTTTAAGAAAAAGAACACAAATTACAAAGCAAAATTAAATAAGAGTGAATATTTATTTAGAATGACAGGAAGTCACAGCAAATTGCAAACCTTAAAAATAAGATAAATATCACAAAATCTAGAAAAATAGCAATAATTTACTTACCTGCCTGGCACATCTCTATAATACTTTTACCCTATGTTTTCTGGGTACATGTTCTTTGGTTGCCTCTTCATTTAACACAAATTTTATAATATCATCTTCTGTAAGAAGAATAGAAAAATAATTCTGTCTTTCCTCTAGTATATTTTATCAAAATTTGTTTTTTATTATTGGTAGATTAGCAAAGTTTCAGTTTTACAACTCATTACTGATAATGTTGTCTAAATTTGTAGGGATAGTTGTCAAATCTGAAAAAATTAGTTTATTTCATATATAACATGTAAAATTTGGGAAAACATTTTCCACGCACCACTTTTTGACTCTGTACATTTCAAACCTTGTGTTCTCTCCATCACCCAGTACTTCCGGGATCAGAGCCCACCGACACATTCATACTGTGTGGTGCTAACTCTGGTGTGGATCTTCATGCTCCCTCAACAGGTGAACTGGCATAGTGAGCTCCGGGAGTGTCCCTAAAGCCACTCCTAGGCCAGTGTGGCAATGAATAATTATACACAGAGTTTCTGCAAACCACAAAAACATAGTCCACTAAACTCAAATGAAACCTTAACTGAATCTCCAAAATGTCCATAGCCCCTCTGTTGCCACTCATCAAGAGAAAAAGCATGGTGGAGGAAAAGTAAACTGGAAAGAGGCAGTGTTTGGTTGTGCTTAAAATATCTTACTTTCGCAAATCTACAAAAACGTAAACACATTTCTAAGAGGCCCTTGGAAGGGTCTGCATAGATAAAGATGCCCAAAGCTTAAATTTCATTGACTGTCCAGTAAAATCCACCACCAGTGCTCCTCAGTCTAACATTTCACTATGAGAATTTATGCCTTATTTGAAGTTAGGTGCATTAATTTAGTTAGTTTCGGACTTTCACTCCATTAATTCAGAGACTTAATGTAGTATACTGGTAAAATTAATGCACGTTAAGGCTTGTAAGGATGAAAAAGCAGATTCCACAAAAAGACTGTGCTTTCTGGACTGTGATCCAATTAATGGACTGGTCTCTTCTGTTCTGCAAAAGAAGGTGACCCACTTAAATTTGTTAGGAGAATACACTTGAAAATGGCCACTAGTCACTTGTGTATCAAGTTACTCATGACAAATGATGAGCAGCATGTGTCAAGATTTGAGTCTATTAGAAGGCACTTGTGAAACATTGGGCTTTGAGTATTTTTATTTCAGTGAATCTGAAATTAAATAAAATATGGCAAATGTTTTCTCACTTAGGAGATATTTAATTACTGTATTTTGCCACGTATAATGCACACTGTTTTGCCCAGATTTTTCAGGGAAAAATAAGGATGTACATTGTACATGTATACATGGGTATACATGGGTAGTACTAATTCTGTATCTATAGGAATGTTTTTAATTCTTTTATTTATTTTTTATTTATGCTTATGCATTAAAAATGTAACTCTAGAAAGCAATAACAATGTCTGTATGCAAAATAATACCCTGAAATACGATCATCAGTTTTGTTTCTAAATATAAATAAATAAATAATTGAATTTAAAAAATTAAAACAAAATTTTTTTTCCTGAAAGTTTGGGCCAAAAACATGGGTACACATTATACAGGGCAAATATGGTATCTTATGTTGTATATAATCATAAAATCCTAAGATTTTAGAGTTGGAAGGAATCCAAGGCGTCAACCCTCATCTCCCCATAGCTTTTCTAGCAGACTGCTGCCCAACTTCATTTGAAAGCTACCTGTGGTGGGGAGGTTTGTGACCTTGTATGAAAAGTAAGACATACTCATAAAAATTCAATCACCCAGGAAGTTATACAGTCAAAGACAAGTTTACATCAACCTCCTGGCACCAGCTATTCAAGGGTAACAATTAAAAAGATATTTTATGTAATTGTTTATGGAGTTTTGTTTGTTTTATAAAAATGTTGTAACTACATATTTTTAGAAGATGCTGCATAGCAGAGCAAAATTTTTGATTAAAATTTTATTAATTTTTCAATACATTGTGCTTCTGATGTCATGTCTAAGAACTCTTACTCTAAGCCTATGTCATAAAGATTTTTCTCCAATGTTTTCTAAAAGTTTTTATGTCTAACATTTAGATTTATAGTTCATTTCTAGTTCATTTTTGTATAAGGTATGAGGTTTAGGTGGAGACATTTTTTTGCATATAATTGTTTCAACACCTTTTTCTGAAAAGATTATCCCTTTCCATTGAATTGTCTTTGCATCTTTGCCAAAAATCAATTGGCTATATTTCTATGGGTCTATTTATGGACTCTGTATTCCGTTCCATTGATCTGTATGTCTATCCCTTTACCAATAACACACTGTCTTACTTTCTGCAGTTTTAAAATTTTTTTCAAAAAACTGAAATTTTTTTAAAGATTTTATTTATTATTTTATTGTTGTTCAAGTACAGTTGTCTGCATTTCCCCACCCCCAACTTCACCCCACCCCAACTACCCCACCTCCTTCCCCTGATTCCATCCCCCTTGGTTTTGTCCAGGTGTCCTTTATAGTTGTTCCTGAAAACCCTTCCCCTCTTCCCCCCCATTATCCCCTCCCACCTCCCCTCTGGTTATTGTCTGTTTGTTCTTAATTTCAATGTCTCTGGTTCTATTTTGCTTGCTTGTTTTGTCGATTAGGTTAGACTAAAAGGTGAGATCATATGGTATCTGTCTTTCACCACCTGGCTTATTTCACTCAGCATAATCCTCTCAAGTTCCATCCATGCTGTAACAAAGGGTAGGAGCTCCTTTCTTTCTGGTGCATAGTATTCCATCATGTAAATGTACCATAGTTTTTTGATCCATTCATTTACTGATGGGCGCTTAGGTTGCTTCCAGCACTTGGCTATTGTAAATTGTGCTGCTTTGAACATTGGGGTGTATAGGTTCTTTTGGATTGATGTTTCAGGGCTCTTTGGGTATAATCCCAGCACTGGAATTGCTGGGTCAAAAGGCAGTTTCATTTTTAGTTTTCTGAGGAAACTCCATACTGTTTTCCATAGTGGCTGCACCAGTCTGCATTCCCACAAACAGTGCACTAGGGGTTCCCTTTTCTCCACATCCCCTCCAACAGTTATCTGTTGCTTTGTTGATGATGGCCATTCTGACCGGTGCAAGGTGGTATCTCATTGTGGTTTTAATTTGCAGCTCTCTGATGGCTAGTGAAACTGAGCATCTTTTCACATGTCTCTGGGCCCTCTGTATGTCCTCCTCGGAGAAGAGTCTGTCCAAGTCTTTTGCCCATTTTTTAATTGTTTTTTTTTTTTGTCTTCCTGGAGTGGAGTCATGTGAGTTCTTTATATATTTTGGAGACCAAAGCCTTGTTCGAGGTATCATTGGCAAATATGTTTTCCCATATAGTTGTTTTTTTCATTTTAATGCTGTTTTCTTTAACCATGCAGAAGCTTTTTAATTTGATGAGGTCTCATTTGTTTATTCTTTCCTTTATGTCCCTTGCTTTAGGGGACATATCAGTGAAGATGTTGCTATGTGGAATGTCTGAGATTTTCCTGCCTATGTTTTCCTCTAGGACTTTTATGGTGTCATGACTTATATTTAAGTCTTTTATCCACTCTTCTCAGATGAATAACTTTTGTTTTATTGATTTCTTATATGTTTATTTCTACTTAATTTTTTCTGTTATGTATCTTAATTTATTCTGTTGTTAATTTTCTAACTTCTTACTTTTTATATATATATATTTTTACTTTTTATACTTATTAATGTTCAAGCCTTTCTTCTTTCCTGATAGTAAGCTATTAGGCTATAAATTTTCCTGTAAGTACCAGTCTGGCTACACACACATGCACACACACACTCTTATGTTATTCTTATAATCTAAGTTCTGAATATTTTCTAACTTCCATTATGATTTTTTCTTTGAGCTATAACTTAGGCTTATACATATCTCAATTTGTAAACCTGTGCAGGTTTTCCAGGTTCTTTATTGTTGTTCATATCTAACTTAACTGTGCTGTGATTAGAGAATGTGGACAGATATTCTACTTTGAAAGGTCTTGAGGATTGCTTTACAGCCTAGAACTTAATTTTTATAAATGTTGCACATTACTTCAAAACAGCACATTCTGCTTTTATTAGGCTCACTGTTCCATCCATAACTATTAAACAAAGGTACTTTATTGTACGTATTAGTTTTCTAGCACTGCCATAACAAAGTACCAGACTGAGTGGTTTAAATACAGAAATTTATTCTCTCAAAATTCTGAAGGTTAGAGGTTGAAGATTAAAGTGTCGCAGGGTTGGTTTCCTCTGCGGCCTCTCTCCTTGGCATGTGAAATGGTCATTTTCTCCCTGTGTCTTCACATGGTCTTCCCTCTGTGTGTCTGTGTCTTAATATCCTATTCTTATAAGGACATCATTAGATTAAGTATCACTCAGGGGACCTCATTTTCACTTAATTACCTCTTTAAGACCCTCTCTTCAAATATGGTCACATTCTGAGGTACGGATGGTTAGAACTTCATTGTATAATTTTTTTTTTGGTGGGGGGAGAGCAGACATAATTCAGTCCACAACATTATACTTTTAAAATTCTTAATATTCATAAAATTTTTTCCTTGCTTTTTGGTGTACTGAACATTTTATTATATACTTACCCTCTGGCAATGCTTTTTGTCTTGTATGTTTTTTGTGTGTTTAAATATAGTAATATTAGCTTTATTTTTGTTAGTATTTGTGTGGCAAATGTTTCATCCTTTAATTCTCAACTATTTTGCCCTTCTGTTCTTTCATGTGTCTTCAGTCTGATAGTATATTTCTTCTTATAATTAATGATGTATTTTGATTTTTAATACCAACTTGCTCTTGTGTGAGAGATAGTATAGCATAGTCTTTAAGAGAACAAACTCTAAGAGATACTGACTAGATTTGAATACCAAATTCTATTACTACCTGTGTAACTAGGTAGTAACTGTATAACTACTTGAAGTACTCTTTACTTTAGTTTCCTTTACCATAAAATAGCTATAATAATAACTCTGCCTTGTAGTATTGTTATTAAGCAAATTAATGTACATAAAGTGCTGAGAATAATGCTGGGTACATAATAGGTACTATATATATATATATATATATACTTTCTCTTATTATAATTATCACCTTACTATTTTTGTTTTTCTTTTCTTTACTTTTTTCTTTCTTTTGTATTGATGGAATATTTTTTATACTCCATTTATTTCTACCCTCCAGTTTTAAAATTTTATTCTCTGTTCATTCTTTTAGGGATACCCCAGGAATTTATCAAGTATACTTAAGTTATCAAAGTTTAAAGTTAATTCTTATCTTTAACCCCTTTTGAAAAACACCAGAACTTTACAGCACTTTAACTCTGATCACCTTTATTTTGAGTTATACACTATCATTTAGTCAAGTTTTATCTTAATTTTAAACCTCATGAATTATTATTCTTGCTTTATATAGTCAATAATAATTTAGTTTTATACACATATCTATCATTTTCTTTATTAACCATTTCTTTTTAAAGTATAAATTTTCAATCTGGTAACAATTTCTGCTTGAATTACAGCTTTTAAATTTTGTCTGCTGATGGCATTATTTCTGTTTTTATTGTCTGAAAATACTCATGCTTTAAAAAATAGATGTAACAATAATAGGTTTTGCCAACAAATTTAGATTAATAGATATCTTCTTTTAGCATACTGAAAATAAAATGCCATAGTTTGTAGCTTCCATATTTACTATTGCAAAGTAAGACTGCTTTGAAAACCATTGTCCTTGGTGTTCTTCAATGTTACTAAGATGCTTTAAATACGAGTTTCTTTTTAATTTGTCCTGGTTGGTTCTTAAACTTATGGATTGATGTCTTTCATCAGTTCTAGGGAATTTTCAGCCATTATATCTTTAAACATGCCTCTATTCTTCATTTTTTAATGAAAGTCTTATTAGATATAAGTTAGACTTTATCATTCTATTCTTCATGTCTTTTAACCTCTTTTATATTCTGCTTATTTGTTTCTCTGTTACATTATGACTAACCTCCTCGGATGTCTTCCATTTCACTAATTCTCTCTTTAGCTGTTAAACCCATTCATAAAGTTTTTAAAATTTCAGATGTTTTAATCACTAGAAGTTATTATTAATTTCAATATTTATTTGATCATTTAAAAAACAAAACAATTTTTAATATATTCTGTATCTCATAAGGGCAGGATTTGAAGCCTTTCTGGGTCTGATTTGGCCTTCTGCTGTTCCTACTGGCTCTCACTCAGTGTGTATTGTTTCTATGTATAATTTGTCCTCCGTCTCTCTCTCTCTCCCCCCTTCTCTCCATCCTCCTTCTCCTTCTACTGTATCCTATTTCCTATCTCTCCTATTTGGTTTTACTATGAGGTCATGTTCCTTGAAATTTTTAGTGATTCTTTGAGGCCTAGTTTGGTGGGGCCCTTCATTTCTGCTATTTCTTTGAGAGCACATCTTGCATTGGGCCATTTTAAACGAAACGATCAGCTGCGTTTTCTTAGAACACACTGGTATTATAAATTTGGTCTGTCAATTTGTCTGCTCACTGGCTTGCCATTAAACATTTTTAGGGGAACTTTTTCTTTCCTCAGTTCAATACCAAAACTCAAGACTAACAAATTTCCTTGCAGATTAGAAGTATGGTGATATACAGAGACCATAACCTTTTAGTATTAGGTTTATGTAGGGAGCTTCCTATTAGACTCTTCACCTAAGCAAACTCCTGGTTTTGACCTCTCTCCCAACCGGGGCCTTATATGCAATTGTGCACTGCACTACTCTAGGGGGCATTTTTCATATAAGTATATACTATAGTCTATATGACATATATAGTGGGCCTATCCTCATTCCCACAAGATGGTAAAAACTAAACCAAGTTCAGCAATTGCCCCAAACTGAAAGCTGAGTTCAGCACTTTGGTTTTGTATTTCTACAACTGATGGAACTTAAATGAAGAATAAAGACAGTGTCTCCTCCCTGCTGAAGTCCTCAATAGCTTATGCATTGTACTGATTTCCCAATCATCATTCCAATAAAAATATCCACCACTTGCCCCATTAAAGAAAGCATCGTGTGATTAGAGGGTACTTATTGCTTCACTTTGTTTATTTTTAGATTTGGACTTTCCAGTTGTTCTCCAGCCTACAAATGCAAATGAGAAAACACAGCTAATCAGAGAAGGAGGTCGAAGTTATTGCACAGACTCTTAATACTGAGCCCTTGGAGGGTCCACAGTACTTCCTCTTGGTTCGATCATGTCTCCAGGTGGTCATGGGGAGAGGATATGGGGCATGGAATGCTGTGAACTTTTCCACATTTGTACTTTATTTTTAGGTTAGGGAAAGATAACTTTCCCAACATAACTTTCTCAGTACACAGACTTACTCTTTGAGTAGAATTCCTAATGAAACATTCCATTTCAGCAAATAAAGGCCTGAAGAATTGTTTTATGCTCCTTGCATGAGGTAAGATAGTGGCACTGGGCAGGCTTTGTGAGCCTACCCTTTATGTGAGCCAGACCTCATTCCTTACATACTAAAATAGTATTCCAAAACAGAGGCCGCTTTTCATCCATGTAACTAAATGCAATAATCATATCTGCCATAAGTATCATCAGCATAATATACATTAGAATTTTGGAGGAATTTTTCATTGGTAGAGATTTTTCCCTGTCTATATTCAATACGGCTACAGAAATATTTCAAGAGGCAGAAAGAAATTTTTAGGTAAAAGAACAAACCATAATGTTTTAAAGTATATTTTTGAAAGATTTAAAATTTTAATTTACTGAAACTGATAAGTAAAACCAGAAAGAAAGAGGTTTCTTGGGTGCTTTTAAATGTGCATAAAAACAAAAACAAAAGTCCAATCTGGTTAAGTGTTGTAAATGATCCAGAAAATCATTCTGAGCCCAAATTAGTCTCAAACAATGTGTTGACAATTTTTAAGTAAAAAATAATTTCTGCACAACTGTCCTAGATTAGCTTGACTAAAGAAAAAACAAAACATATGAGGTAAAGGGTAGAATTCTAAATTCTATAGCCTAAATTGAGAGGCATATCACTTATCCCATTTTGGATGGGATTAATTACATTGACTGAAAATGTTTATCTTCATGCATGTTGAACATTTAAGCTTAGAGGTCATCTTCATTTATTTATTTGATCCTAATATTCATTATGTGGTGGAATCAATGTGCTATTTCTGAATAGTACAGCAACAAAAGTGCTTGTTTTTCAAGGTCTTTCTTAGATCTTTATATAACATTGCATTTTTCAAGATCCTGTTATGTTTTTATATGATATTATGAAATGCCATTTTCTTTTTTCTTTCTTTCTTCTTCCCCTACCACCAAATTACAGTTAATTGAGGTAAATATACTTTGTGAAAATTGGTGTGATACCTCTAACTGTTCAGATGTTATTAAAACTCTGTTCTAATTCTTGAGTTGCTGGATTTTTTTTTTTAATCGAAATAACCAAGTAGAAAGAGCCCCGGTGTAAAAGTCAAAAAACTTCCTAATTTAAGTTCCCGCTAACTAGCCCTTTGACAAACTAAGATGAGAATAATACGGCTAATCTCCCTATGACTCTGTTTTCATATCTGCTGTCATCTTTAGGAAGACCAGGTGAAAGAGGTGAGGTGAAAGAACTCTGAAAAGTCAAGTGTTTAGCAAATATAAAGTAGTCTTACATCAATTTTTATATGTTGATACACACAGAAAAACGTACTGTGAGCTTCTTATGTGTTTAAACTCTCACCAAACAAGACTCATGAAGACACCCAATACTATCAGTCCTGAAGAGGAGCTCAGAACGCTGAGACAAACAGCCCCACCTGTGGCTAATTTGATTCACTACATTTCCTCCCCAAGGACTGAAAGCAAAGGTCAGGCCTATTTTTGAGTAACAATCTGCACATAACAAAGCCCATCTTCTCTTTCTCTCCTAGACTTCATTTTTCTTTGTCACATGGAATTTTTAACTTCCACTCCCAGATTGTCCAGAGAGCTGGTACAAGAGTGTCTAAGATGAGAACAAGGCATGAATCAGATTCAGAATCAGATGATGGAATTAAATTCCTGAGTGGATACTGACCAATATTTCAAAGGGCTAATTTCTAGTTACAATGATGTACGGCAAGTGCAAGCACATGAATGCCAATGAATGAGGAAATTAGTTTCACAGAATATCCCTTAGCTACAGACACAAGGATCAACTCTTAATCTGAGGAAGGGCCACTGAAACATCTGTGGGAGTCAGCAGGTGCTGTCATCTGGAATCACCAGCAGTTATTTTGAACTCACAAGCATCTTAGCAGAGAAACATCAAGGAAATAAGGAACATGTTGCCCATGATCTTTAGCAATCGTTGCATGGCCCTGGTTCATGCAGGCTCAAATGAACCACCCACTTTGGTGGCTCCTACCTGATCCTGGCCTCCAGGCTACTAGAGTAGGAGATTTCACATAAAGTTTCATAGGTCATCCATCCATCCTTTGATGTCTTACATTAGAATATAAAAAATATGCATTTTTATCTACCAAAATATACATTTCTTAGTTCTTTGAGAATAAATGACACTCTATTTCAAATGATATATAGGCTAAAACACATTTGACATGGCCTAGCCTGGAAATACACTTACCTGGCAATGCACTACCTGAACTTCTGACATATGAAGAAAGTTCCGATTAAGGCTACATAATCTCTGTGGTAAATACAATAATGGCCTCCCAAGATGTGCATGTTCTAATTCCCAGAATCTATGAATATATCACCTCTCGTGGTAAAAATGACTTTGCAAATGTGATTATTAAGAACCTTGAGATAGGGAGATTATACTAGATTCCCAAGTGGGCCCAATCTAATCACATGGGTCCTTGAAAATGGAGAGCCCTACCTGGCTATGGAGAAGGAGAGATGCGACTACAGAGAATGGTCAGAAAAATGCAACGGAAGATCAGAGAATGGTCAGAGATATGACAAAGGTGGAAGAGAAAGGGGCCATGAGTCAGGGTGTTCAGGCAGCCTCTAATAGCTGAAAAACTCAAGGCAATGGATTCTCCTCTAGAGCCTCCAGGAAGAAACACAGCACTATCACCGCCTGGATGTTAGCCCAGTTCACCATGTCACACTTCTGACCTCCAGAAGGTTAACACTGAATCAGTGCTCCTCACTTGTTTCTCCATGGTCCCTCTTACTCTATATTTCGTTTATTCACTCCTTCATCCTGAGTCTCTTTCACTTCATTTTCTCCATCGTCCCCTTCTCTTCCCTATTTCTCAGTAGTCCATCTCCATCCCTGTACCCCCTCCCTTTTTCCACTCCTCCCTTTCTTCCATTTGACCCTCATTTCTCTGTGTTAGTCTCCTAATCTCTCTGCTCACCACTGTCAGCTTTCTACCTTAAAATATTTACTGGTCTTCTAGATAAACTGAACTATTGTAAATCTACCCCAATTTATGGGGGAAGGAGAGATTGGAAATAGTCTGGGTAGCAGAATATTCTTAAAGGAATGTCTTTTTCACTCTCACTTCAAACAAAAATAATCATAATGCTAATAGGCAAAGAAGGAACAAAAGTACTTTTCAAATAATTCTCTGAGTGTACTGACAAATAGAAATAATTTACAGTGACCACATTCATTCTTTGAATGTATAGAAAGGTAATTTATTGAAATATTAATTTTGTTTTGTCCTTAGTAGTTCCGAAGACTCAAAAGAATGAGCGTTCTCCTACTGCATTTCATCTTAAAAAGGTCACTCTCTTGTTAGCATCGTCTTAGAGTTAAAAACAAAGGTAGTCAGACACCTGGAAAATAACCACCCAGGCTTTTGTTGAGGAGCTTGGGCTGTTAGAAGGGCCATTAGAAAGGTGTGTGCTGAAATTCGAGGAGGACAAGTATCCCCCATCATGAGTGGCCCCTACACTAAAGATGGGCTTGGGAGTTTTTTTGGTGGCGAGGGGGACAGGGTTCCCAGAGTAGCCCAGACTTGTGTCCCTACAGGGAAGAGCCTTTATGATGAGATAACACTTGGATGCCTAGGTGACAAAATTAAGTCACAGCTTTGCAGCCGTATGAAAGATTTTTGTGCCCACATCTGGCCTCTCAAAGGAATCACACAGGGTTGGACACTGAGACCTTAGGAAAAAAATAGGCTGGGGCAAGATGGGGGGCTTGAAACTCAGGAGGACAGAGACATAGACTCTTGCAGACCCCTTAAGCAAAGGAAGGGGAGGGACTCTCAAAAGCTGGCTGAGGTAAATTTTTTTCTGCCATGATAAACTACAGCCCTGATTCAGAGTGAGATTAATTTAGAACATGAAAACTTCCCCAAGATTTTTTCTTAAATGCCATTTCTCCACAGGCTTTACCAGTCACCCTGCCTGGAATTATAATATTCCTGCCTCACCCCTTCTCTATTTTTTTCTCCTTAGTACCTTCCACCAAAATACTTTTAATCATGATTATTGTCTGTCTCCCACACTACAAGGGCAAACATTTTTGTCTGTCTGTGTGTCCTGCTGAATTCTTGGTGCTTAAAACAGTGCCTGACATGGGACAGGCAGTCGGGGAACACTTGTAAAATGAGTAAATTAATCTGTCATAGAAAAGAGAAATCCCTACTTATAGAAATGCAAAAGCTACTAGAATCCTTAGTTTTTAGGGAGGTTTAGCATTGAATTAGTGGAAAAAATAATATGTTAGCTAGAAACCCAATCAGGCCTCTGACCAATTACAGAGTTACCTTTCTAAAAACTTTCAGCAGTCTGCCCTCCCTTCTCACCGATATAAAGACAACCGTACAGTTCCAGGGCACCAATCCTCCAAGCAGAGAAAGCCTCGTCATCATCTCCAAAAGCCCCCTTTTTCCAGCCTGCAGCTTTCCTGAGCACCTGCCATGTTAGACTTCATTTTATTCCCGAGCAGTTCTAGACTATGAAGGGCCAACAATTTAGATTATACTTAGACAACCAGTTTCTGTAAAACAAATCAATTTCTAAATTGTAAATGGCTCAAATTAGCAGTGATTTCCAGAACGATCAATATATCTTACATCTGTATTTTGCACGGTGCTAAAAACACAGTAGGAAACTAATAAATACTTATTGGTTAATTGATTAATTCTCACAACATATGCCATTTCTTAGAAAAGTCTTTTTCCAAAAGGATATGTAAATATCTTCAGTGTGATACGACTTTTTGGAATTTTCATGTTGCTCTAGGGCTGTCCCCAAGAAGCAAAACTAAATTCCTAGAATTGAATCAGCAGTTATTACACAGCTGTTAACACATTCTGCTCACCACTGGGCTGCCAGCTGAGTTTTCTAATAGCTGAAAATCCAGTTATCAGCTTCTCCAATGCTCGAGAGCCTTGTTCCCAGGTCCAGAAAGAGGGAATCTTACCTAGTGAGGGATGTGTTTTCCTTTTACTTCTGAGTAATCTGCTTTGGTGTCCAAGTATCTCCACTCCTGAGATATCCAAATTCATCTCTTTTCAGACAAAGTTTCATCTACAATATGCTTTCCTTCCTGGTGAAGAATAATTGGGGGAAATTTTTTAGGGGAGATTTTCACTTCCATAATTAAATTTCAACATTTTCCTAAAGTTTTTTAGAATGATCTATTTGTATATATGTATATATTAACTATTTACTAAACTGTCACTTCTCAGGAGTATTTATTATAATTTCAGAAAGCAATATTTTAAAGCTAACCTAGATTTAAAAGTAACAAATGAGACGGGACTTCCGGCCAAGATAGAGGTGTAGATAGACACACTGTGCCTCCTCGCACAACCAAAAGAAGGACAACAAGAAATTTAAAAACAAAAAACAACCAGAAAATTGAACTGTATGCCGTTTGACAACCAAGGAGTTACAGAAAAAACATTCATCCAGACTGGTAGGAGGGGTGGAGACGGGCAGCCTTGGTGGAGAGGACTCGCTGCAAGACAGCAGCTGGAGGACATGGGCAGGTGAGGTGGTGGCTGGCTGACCAGGCAGTCCCACATTTGCATGTGGATAAACAAGGAGGAAAAATGAGAGCGAGACAGACCACGCAACCCAGGGCTCCAGCACAGGGAAATAAAGTCTCAACACCTCTGACTGAAAAACCCTGTGGGTCTTGAGGCAGGAGGAGAAACTCCCAGACTCACAGGAGAGTTCGTTGGAGAGACCCACGGGGTCCTAGAACATACACAAACCTACCCACCTGGGAATCAGCACCAGAAGGGTCCAATTTGCTTGTGGGTAACAGAGGAAGTGACTGAAAGCTGGTGGAGAGCAGAGCAAGCGGCACTGTTCCCTCTTGGACCCTTCATCACATATAGCACCACAACACAGGGATGTGGGTTACCCCACTCTGGTGAACACCTAAGGCTCCACCCCTTACTACAAAACAGGTGCACCGAGACAAAAAAAAAGGCCCAAATGAAAAAACAGATCAAAGCTCCAGAAAAAATACAACTAAGTGATGAAGAGATAGCCAATCTATCAGATGCACAGTTCAAAACACTGGTAAATCAGGATGCTCACAGAAATGGTTGAGTATGGTCACAAAATAGAGGAAAAAGTGAAGGCTAGGAGAAGTAAAATAAAGGAAAATGTACAGGGAACTAACAGTGATGGGAAGGAAACTCAGACTCAAATCAATAGTTTGGACCTGAAGGAAGAAATAAATATTCAACCAGAAAAGAATGAAGAAAGAATTCAAAAAAATGAGGAGAGGCTTAGGAACCTCTGGAACAACTTTGAACATTCCAATATCTGAATCAGAGAGGTGTCACAAGAAGAAGAGGAAGAGCAAGAAATTGAAAACTTATTTGAAAAAATAATGAAGGAGAACTTCCCCAATCTGGCAAAGAAAATAGACTTCCAGGAAGTCCAGGAAGCTCAGAGAATCCCAAAGAAGTTAGACCCAAGGAAGCACACATAAAGGCACATAATAATTACATTACCCAAGATTAAAGATAAAAAGAGAATCTTAAAAGGAGCAAGAGAAAAGGAGAGAGTTACCTACAAAGGAATTCCCATAAGACTAGCAGCTGATTTCTCAAAAGAAACCTTGCAGGCAAGAAGGAGCTGGAAAGAAGTATTCAAAGTCATAAAAGGCAAGGACCTACATCCAAGATCACTCTATCCAGCAAAGCTATCATTTAGAATGGAAGGGCAGATAAAGTGCTTCCCAGATATGGCAAAGTTAAAGGAGTTCATCATCGCCAAGCCCTGATTATATGAAATGTTAAAAGGACTTATCGAAGAAAAAGAAGATAAGAAATTTGAACAGCAAAATGACAACAAACTCACAACTATCAACAACGGAACCTAAGAAACCAAAAACAAAAATGAACTAAACAAACAACAAGAACAGGAACAGATCCAGAGAAATGGAGATCACATGGAGGGTTATCAGTTAGGATGGTGGCGGGGGGTGGGGAGGGAAGGGGGAAAAGTTCCAGAGAATAAGAAGCATAAATGGTAGGTACAAAATAGACAGGGGGAGGTTAAGAATAGTATGGGAAATGGAGAAGCCAAAGAACTAATATGTATGACCTAAGGACAAGAACTAATGTGTGTGTTTTGGGGGTGGGGGATGAAGGTGGGAGGGGAGTGCAGGGCGTAGGGGAATAAAGGGAAGGAAAATGGGACAACTGTAATAGCATAATCAATAAAATATATTTTTAAAAAGTAACAAATGAGAGCCATAAGGTAATGAAAAATATTGTCAATATTGATTAAATTATTAGCATAAGAGTTCCATATAAAATACCTTCATTTCAAAAGTTTATTGTAGTCGGCATGGAATTTATTTTTAACACGATATATAGCATACTAGGAGATTAATTTTTAACCACAACAATTTTGCCTGATTCATGTCATAAGAGGATAAAGTTTTAAAGGAAAAGAAAAATTATTCATTTTCCTGCTTATTTTCTGCTTTTCTTAGTGCTCTCTCTTACCTTTCTCACACATTCCTTCCTCCAAGCTAAAATATTTGAGAGAAGGTGGTAAGTGATGACTTTTAGGATCATAGGTACATTTGTATTTGAAAAAGATGGTTCTTTTATAAATGAAAAATGTCAAATGAATAATAATAACCAATAGTTGTAGTGCTTCATATCTGACACTGCTCTAAGAGATATATGTTGGTTTTACATATTTTCTATTTACATATTCACTTAATACAACAACTTATAGGACAAGTACTATCACCATTACTATCATTCCCCATTTTTCAAACTAAGAAACTAAAATTCAGCAAGGTTAAGTAACTTGGCTAAGGTCGCTCATCTCTCTGTAACACAAATGGCTCTTAAAGGAGGCGAGGGGCTGGGGATTGATTTACGGTGTGTGGACTGACTGTGGGAGCAGGGGCGAGGAGGGTGTCCTGGGCAGATGAGGGCAAAGTGGGAAAAATTGGGATACCTGTAATAGAATAACAATTTTTAAAAAAGATCTTTTGATACATTGATTTGGCATATAAGTGAGGATTTAATAATATAGTTGACCTTGATTATTCACAGATTCTGTATTTTCAAATTTGCCTGCTTGCTAAAATTTATTTCATGGTCATTCATAGACACATATAGAATGACAAGAAATTCGAGTTTCCCAGCTAAGATTGAACAAGGTAATACTCTGCCTTCTTATCTTAGCTTTCTCACTATAAACAAGTGCCATAGAGTTTGTGTGTGTATATGTGCTTTTTGTTGGTTATTTCACCGCATAGCGCTGAAGTTCTGCCTAGTGTTCCTAAGTGTAAGAAGTTATCATGTACCTTAGGGAGAAAATACACATGTTAGATAAGCTTCCGTTGGCTGTGAGTTCGACCTTAACCAATCAGTAATATATGTTAAGTAGTGTCTAAACAAACACATAAAACAAGGTATGTATTGATCACTTAATGAAAATGTGAACAGAAGCTCACAGGAAATTAACCCTGTATTTCTCCTAGGAGCAGTATCCACTAAATCAGTGTTTATGGTGATTTCATAGACCCTAATTACTGCAAGTAACAAGAATCAACTGTACCTCCCCTAGGGTTCTGCAGAATGGTTCCCTTTCCAATCTCAGAAATAATCTCTGTGGTTTCTCATAATATCCTTCTTGGACACAGTGTATATTTACAGAGAGCCACAGATGAGAAATCAGTAAACCTGAGTTCATCCCTACTCCCCAATCAGAGGGTCATCCTGAAGATATTTATTTATTTATTTATTTATTTATTTATTTATTTATTTATTTATTGGTAGAGCTTCCTGATCTATAGAATGGTTTCCTCAACCAAAAGGAAGAACTTGAAAGTTCTTTCATCTACATATGTGTAATGTACCTTTCAAGATGAACAATTTATCTTCAAGTATCAGGATATCTATTTGGGAGCACCATTGTTAACAAATTCTAGGAATTTGATCTTTGGGTTCTAGAGATAAGAAAGTTCCCTTTAATAAATGGAACATTCTGTTACTCCCAGAATGTCCTGGTCATTGTCTGACATAGTCTGATTCCAAAAGCCACCTTTCAGCTTCCTTCCTTCCAGGAAGCAGGCCAGCAGTTTCCAGTCTCTCTAATTCAAGTGTTCAGTTGGGGACAGGGAGACCAAGTATTACTAAGGAGGGAGTCCTGGCTGGTGACTCAGGAGATCTGAGATCTCATCTGCCGTTGTGCAACTCTGTTATGCAAGGTAAGTCATTTCACATCTTTGGGTATCAGTTCCTCCATTTTTAAACAATTTTTATTAGATGCTGTATTAGATGACAATTACGTGACTATATGCCCCACACATTATACAAAAATAATTTGTATACAGTTAAATAAAAATGTAAACAATGCCAAAGAGTGCAGAAAATAAAGCAAAATTCTCTTTCCTTACCATCCCTCTATTATTTTGCTAGGGTTACCATAACAAAATACCACAGACTGAGTGGCTTAAACCATGGGAATTTATTTTCTCATAGTTGTAGAGGCTAGAAGCGCAAGATCAAGGTGTCAGCAGGTTTGTTTTCTTATGAGGCCTCTCTCCTTGGCTGGCAGATGGTCGTCTTCTTAATATGTGTTCACATGTCTTCTCTACGTGCATACATCCTGTCTCTCCCTGCACCCTTATTTCTTCTTCTAAGAACACTAGTCACATTGGCTGAGGGCACAGCCAAAACAACTCCATTGTAATTTAATTAGCTGTTTAAAGGTCTATCTCCAAATATAGTCATTATGAGGTACTGGGGGTTAGAGCTTTAATATTAAAATTTGGGTGGGGGGCCACAAGTTAGCCTGTAACACATGCCATCAATTTCTCAAAATTGTGCCAAATTTTAGTTTGCTTTAATTTTGTTACAGAACAGACTGGAGAGCGGGGGTAAATGATATACTGTTACCTAAAGGACCCCCCCTTTGTGCTCCGGGGGTCCCCCACCCAGTACTCGGTTCACTTTGCCCACCGCCAGAAGAAAGACGTCTCTCAATGTCAGAGACTGGTGCAAAGGAAAGGAATTATTTATTTACAAGTTATACAGACTTAGCATAGTGACTTAATGTCTTCATTATAATACTAAAGTCCTTTAGAATACCCACAGACGTACACAGTCCTTCCTTCTCCCCTCTGCCCAATCCGGGGTACCATATCTCAGGAAAAAGAAGTAGAAGTCCGTGGTTCAGGCAGCCTCTTGGTTCCGGTACCATCCGCTGTGTTGCTGCCATGATCTTTGCGTGGTCCCAACCTCTTCCAAAGCCTTTTGGTCCTGACCCTCACCCAAGCCGCGTGGTCCCCCCTCTCCTGCCACAGCCTCGTGGTCCTGCCTCATGGTGATTCCCTGCTAAAGTTGCATGGTTCTTCTCTGCTAAAGCAGCATGGTTCCTCTCTACTCCTGCCACAGCTGCATGGTCCTAACTCCTGCCCAAGCTGCATGGTGAATCCTCTCTCCTTTCCACAGCGTCCCTTCTGCATTCTTCCAAACTGCTAAGAGAGAGCTCTGCATCGCTGCTACATCTTGCTTCCCAGCTTCCTAAGCTGCATGGCAAAGGGAGACCCAAAGCCGCATGGTTCTCCCCTCCAAAGTCACATGGTCCTGCCCAGGTATGGCTGCCGTGCCTGGGTTTAAATCCCCACACCAGTCTTCCTCTGTTGCCCCATTTCCGACTCCTCCCACAATCAGTTACACCTGCCAGCATTCCCTTATTTTTCCAGCTTTACTGGGCTGCCATAGTAACTCTGGGCAGGCGTGGCCCCATGGCATGGAGCCAATCATCTCCAAGCTCTCACGCAGGTGCCCTAACCAGAGGTAGTTGCCTCCCAGTTACATCTTGGATGGAAGTCACTTCCATCCCCTGACTCAAAGCAAGGCCACAGCTATTTAACATTTCTATGAAACCAGTTAAAGGTTATAGATATGTTAAATGACCATGCCAGAAGTTAGCTGCAAAGCAGTTGCTATGCAAAACACCTCTCAATGGCCCTGCTCCATGTGCCCCATCCCCCAGCTCAGACTTGTGGGGGTGAGGACATCCTATATACATATATATGTTTTTTTTTCTAATATTTCCTGGCCACCTTGAGTTCTAGACCCCATTATAAATCCCTATTTGGGGGCCCCCTCTTGGCTGCACCCTGTTACAATTTGAACCATGAATTCTTTAGAAAGATCTGTCTCTTCTCTTTTAGAAATTCCTAATTATCTTTATTTTGCTTTTGAGAAAAGTGACGTGCTTTTATCCTATCTCTGAAGTCTTCCTGGTCCTTAATCACATTACTATAGTGGAAGAATGCACTTGCTTTTTGAAAAATCATATTTCCAGAGGCTTCTAACCTCCCCCTGACAGACCTAGGTAGGCCTAGGAGGAATGGAAAATCACCACGTGGGCAACTGTAGCCTGGGAAAATGCCTGCCTTGGAAACTGCCTGCCAATCCTATCTAGGACAAACAGATGCCTGGCTAAGATTGGGGTCTGTGGTCGGCCTCTCTGGCATAACAGAATGCAGCATTAACCCAAGGCTGATGAGATGTATCAAGAACAATGGTCAGCAGAAATGGCACCCAGCAACCAGCTCTAGCCAACCAGACTCTGACACCCCAACCAGTTACCCTTTGCAGGTTTTTGTGCTTAAAAATCCTGCTCTAAGAACAACTGAGTCAGTCTTAACCTCCCTTGGTTGGCTCCCCAACCTCCCTTGGTTGGCTCCACTTTCCCCTCTTATTCCCCACTAATAAACTCTGCTCCTTAGCTCACTGCGTCTGTCTGTCTGGTTTCTTGAGCAATTCTGACCTAATACCCCCCATCCCTCAACTTGTCTTGATTGCTTTCTTGGCTTGCTGCATCACCATCAACCTGGGATTTGAGTTCCTTGGTTGGCTCCGCCCCCCACCTCTTTTTAAAATCCTGTGTACTCCTCTTTCTTGCATTCTTATTTAGTTTTGCTGAAGTACATCTGTGGCAGCCACAGAGATCTGCTTCCAAGAAAGAACTTAATGCCCAGTTGCAAGAAGACTGGTTAACTGAGAGCCTCTGGGTGTTAATTCCTTCAGAGTCCGAGGTTATCAGCCTCTGACCAATGACTGAACAAGGTGGCTGGAGGAGGGCCTAGCCATTTCTGCCCAAGTCAGGACTCTTCAAAAGGGAAATACTTGCTCTGCAGCTATCAAGCGGGCTGACAGAGACTGTCAGGTCTGCATCATTGTTTAATTGCTACCTCTACCTAATTGTGGGTCCTCCCCTTTTCCATTCACAGATGTGACTCCTCAGTAAAACTCTGTTCTCTAGTTCTTTGTCAGTTTCTGTTTACTAGAGAACACAATCAGTATAACATCCTCAATTATTTTTAACTTGTTTCAGAAAGAAATCTTTGGATTCAAACTTTTCATTGGATTTATGAGACCTTGCAAGTATGAACTGTCTTCATATGTGATTGCTACTTTCATTGGTTATACAATTCTAGGTTCAAAATTATTTCATCACAGAACTTTGGAGGTCTTGCTCTACTGTCTTCTAGTCTCCAGTATTGTTGATAAGTCTGTTCAAAATCTGATTCTCATTTTTTGTACTTAGCCTGCTTTTTGTTTGTTTTGTCCCCATCTCTGAAAGCTTTTAGGGTTTCATCTTTATCCTCAATGCTTTAAAATTTCACTAGGCTCTGTCAAGGCATAGTTGTTTTCCATTCACTCTACTTGGATGTCCCTTTCAATCTGATAATTAATGTCTTTCTTCCATTCCTTTCCCTGCATCGTCTCTGCTTTCTTTTTCTGGAACTGACTGGATAGGCATCGTGTCTTCTGGGTTAATTCTCCATGCTTTCACTTTAATATCTCCTGTTCTCTATATTCTGGTGTCTGAAGGACATTTTCCATTTTATCTTTTATAATTCCAAATCTGATCTTCAGCCATGCCTGTGTTATTTTTCACCTCAGCAATGACACTTTTAATTTTCAAGAACTCAATTATTCCTTTTGTTACTCCTTTCAGTAACACCTTATTCTGGTTTTTACTGCTGCAATATTCTCTTAGATGTCTTAGAGGATATCGATTAGCATTTTAAAAAAATAGTTCTGTATTATTCCTTGTATTATTTTTGTTTCCTCCTGGCTCAGTTATATTGCTTAGTTACCGTGGACTTTTTTTCTAGGTAGTTGTAGCCTCTCCCATGTCTGGTAGACATTTACTTATATTCATGAATAAAGAATTACATTGATTTGTATCTACAAAATTTGTACTCATAAATGGGAAAGTCTGCTTGTCCCTAGCAGGCTTTGATGGTGCATGAGAGAAAACAGCCATGCTGGTCCAAGATCCTCCAAACTGGCAACTCAAGGAGGGACACATTCTGAATGGCCATTCTTTGTTTCCACGTCTATTGTTATTAGGTGCTACACTGCCTCTCTCCCCAGCCCTATACTCATCCCATGGGCTCTCCCCAGGAAAATTTACTCTGCTTAAGCAGTTCTACAGGCAGCTCAAGCTGAGGACAAATGCTGCGGCAACTGCACAATGTTGTAGGTCTCTGACCTTTGTGCTGCTGCCTCTGTTCCTATAGCCTCTTGGGAGCTCCTTGGGGAGAATAGTTCTGATTCTACTGGCTTCTAGAATGTGTATTCTGAGCTGTGGTTTTCTCCATTCTGGGCTATGTGTCTATACAATCTCATTTGCTTTCCACATCACAGAAATTAAAATCTTAGGTTTGCTAATGGTGCCTCATGTTGTTTTCCATGCTGCAAAAGACTTTTCTTTTTTTTATATCTTTATTATCTCTTCATTGGGATCCTAGGGAAGAGGAGATGCAATTATTTGTGCCTAAAAATAGGACTAGAGGTGAGCCACCCTGATGGTTTCATGTAAATTTGACCCCTGGACATATTTTGGGGGCCAGGGGTATGCATCTGAAACCAGAACAATGAAGAGTTTTGCAATCAGGACTGAGAAAGAGAAGTAAGTCTCTAGTTGATAAATGCCTTAGTCTGTCTGGATTGCTGTAACAAAATACCACAGACTGGGTGGCTTATAAACTATTTATTTCTCACAGTTCTGGGGGCTGAAAGTCCACAATCAGGCTGCCAGCATGGTCAGGTCCTGGTGAAGACCCTCTTCCTGCTTGCAGACTTTTGAACTTCTCACTGTATCCTCACGTAATGGAGGAGAGGAGGGATCTTTCTGGAACTTCTTTTACAAGGGCACTAATCCTGTTTATAAGGGCTCTGTCTTTCATGATCTAATCACCTCCCACAGACCCCCACATCCTAATATTATCAATTGGGCATTAGGTCTTCAAAACATGAATTTGAGGGGACACAAATACTAAATTTATAGCAATAGACTCTGAGGGATAAAGGTCAGAAACTTTTTTGGGCGGGGGGGGGGGCAGCACCATGTTTTCAATCCTGTGCACTAGAGAGCATAAGAGAAGCTGAGAGGCACTGAGAGAAAAAGCATAAGGCACAATTTTATTTCATCCTTGGTTTCCCTGGGACACACTATTTTTATAATAAATGTCTCTCTTGCTTACACTAACTCAGTGTGAATTTCTGCCACAAGTAGAGAGCCAGAAATCTTACACCATTTTGCTCCTTTTGGAATGTGTTGCTTTGGTCTGGCTGGCTCTTGGGGTAAAGGCTGTATCAGAGAGGAGTGACACCAAGGGGCCAGAGTTTCTAGCACAGTGCAACAGTGGCCATGACAGTGACCTGGGCAGATAATAAATGCCTTCCTTACTTGCCACCCTTGTAAAATGAAAACTTACAAATATGACGTCGTCTCTTTTCTCTTAGCCTAATTTACAGGCATCTGTCCATAAATTGAGGGGAGGGATATAACATGTCCCCAACTTCCCCAAAGATAGTATATATTTTTAACTCAGAAATACTATGTAGCTTCAAAGATATATTAGCTTGTTACATTTGAAAAATGGCAAAATGTTCACTAGGAAACAGAAATAAAACCCACCATTATTTTGTTCAAATAGTCTGTGCTTACCCCCTACTCCTTAAATTTTTAGCTTAACCATATTTGTGTATGGCTAAGCTTTACACGAAGGTTTCCTCAGCCTTAAGGAAAACATTTTCCCACTTAAAAACCAGCCCCTTCCACTAATTTCACATTTTCTTTTCCTTAACATATATCTCTTACCAAACTTCACATTTTATTAGAGCTTTTCTTTTAGGAATTGCTATCTTACTTGCAGAGTTTTAAGAAATAAAAATAAACTCCTCTCCACAAATAGATTAATACAACTTCAAAATAAAGATTCAGCTTGCTCAATTCAATATAATGCCTTCTTGATTAAAGAGGGCATAACCGAAGTCATTGAATGGTTTTCATCCTGTGCTTACAATCAATGAGGAGCTCAATACCTTTAAAATAGATAAATAAAACAGGACCCGATCAAAAAATATCACTGTACATAACCTTAACTTCTTGCTCTCTGCACAGTCGGGGATGGGTGGGGGCAGTTTCTCCGGTAACGTAGTGACTGATGTCTTCAAATATATTACAAGACCCGAGGACTTGAGCTGCAGTGAGAGTTGCTCAGGAATTTGAACCAGCTTCGTCATGGGAATTGCGAGCCTCACCTTGTGAGGTCCTACCTGCGGTGGGCCTCGGTGTCGGGTTAGTGTTTCAGAACCTCTGGAAATGACGCGCAACCGTGTTGGCGCGAAAGCTTTCTGACCTCTTCAGTGTCCTAAATTACTCTGGGCACTTGTGGTTTGGAGAACCCAGAGGAAGTAATAATCTATGGGGGAAGGGGACAGGGCAGGTTTGTTGTTTTGTTTTAAAACCTGACTTGACAAAAGGCCGAGCCAGGCAGGAGTCGAACCTACAATCTTCTGATCCGTAGTCAGACGCGTTATCCATTGCGCCACTGGCCCCCGACAGTAAAGTTAGGTGGGGGGTACACAAACCATAGAGTAGGAGGCCTTACCAAACGGTCACCCCCAACACACAGCAGTGAAGGAAAAGTGTGGCAGGCATGCAGCAGAGGCGTCAAATTCTCAGGATCTTGGCACCACACGTATTGGGTACCCGAGTTGGGGATTCACACTGGGTGAGCAGCTCCCTCCAGGAGAGTTAAATTATCTTTCTGCGCACGCGTAAAACGACGCAGACACGTATCGCTCCCGCTTCCGGAATGCGCATGCTCAAGCATCTGTCTGTCTAAAATTGGGCGCTCTCTGGTTTTTACGTGTTGAATCTCTGGAGGCGGAAGCTGGCTGCTTGTCCCTTCGATAGCTCAGCTGGTAGAGCGGAGGACTGTAGCTCATTTCCAAAATGTGAGTCATCCTTAGGTCGCTGGTTCGATTCCGGCTCGAAGGAGACAGATGTACTTATTTTCTTTCTTTTCCCTCAACATTGTGTGATTTAGGTGTTTTTACGTAGTTCGGTTTTTTGATACATTACATTCCAAAGAACACTTGCAAGTTCTAGCATTTTAGCTCCAGTTTGGGCCTAGGGCAGCATCTCCGGTGTGAAGTCTTTTGCGGACCCCGGAAGCAGGCTCTGCGGTGCAAGTTTCAAGCACGGCTGCGAGTCTGCGCTCGGTCGGAGGCTGCGGGTCAGAGCCCTGCGCTTGTTTCTAAACGGTCCTTGGCGTTTCCCCAGCCCCTGAGCCACGCAGAGAAAGCCAGCACCGCCACGCCACCGGCTCCCCGGGGCCTCGGACTTTCTCCTCAGAGCCCCCGATAGGGCCGGCGCCGTAGCGGTCGCTGCGGCTGCCTGCTGCGTTGAGGAGGTGGGAGGTCCGCGAGAAAGATCCTGTGCTCAGGGAACCTGGGAGTCAGAAAGGAAAGTGGCAGAAAGCACACGAAAGCAAGAAGTACGTAAACGTTATGAAGAAAAGTCAAAAGGGGTACTTGTCACTCCCTTCGATAGCTCAGCTGGTAGAGCGGAGGACTGTAGGGGATTGTGTGCTGTTATCCTTAGGTCGCTGGTTCGATTCCGGCTCGAAGGAGAGGTTTTTGTTTTGTTACTTTCACTTTAGTTATGAGGAAGTTCATAGTCGAGAATATCTGTCGTCGCTACTAAACGTGCTGACGTCTCTCTAGGGGAAGAGATAAGAAACTGTGACAACCAGTGGGGGATTAGCTCAAATGGTAGAGCGCTCGCTTAGCATGCGAGAGGTAGCGGGATCGATGCCCGCATCCTCCAGTTTTTTTCCTTTTTCGGTAGCCTCCTCTGGTCGTTTTTCTTTCAACTCTGAATGTTGCTCAAACACAGCCATAGGGCAAGTGAGGAGTACGGCAAGTTTGAAGTTTCCGTTTTGTAAAACTTCCAGACAAGGGATATGAGTGCTGGCAGTTTATCCTTCAAGTTTTAAAAGTTTCGAGCCACTTACTTTACGAGATCGGTTCTTTTTCTCTCCTAAAACGGTGACAGATTGCAGTCACATCTTGTCATTTCAATTCCTTTGTGATTTCTGATTGATGGCATTTCTTCCGGTGATCCGTCCAGGACTAAGCTGTCCATAGTTAGAATAGCTGACAGATGGAAAATCAAAACTAACAACAACAACAGAAAAAAAAAAAAAAAACCAAACAACTTGGAAAAGTGCGCTACTTTAAACTTCTGTTGAGCCCTGGAAGCGAGGACTATTTTGCTCCATCTCAGCTACGTACAATGGTGCACCTGGCTCTGAGCAAATGGGAGTATGAGGCACTGGGTGCCTGAGGAGAGGTGACCAAATGGAGAAAAGCCCTGGACCCAGAGTTTGCTGATGGAAGAGAGTTCTAATGCCATTTTTCTCCCTGGAAATAACTGTGGAGAGTTAAAGACAGATCATCACTAAGGAAATTAATTGGAGGAGAATTATACAGGGTTCTGCAGAAGTAAGGCCTGCTTGAGTGTGATTGCTAGGGTAGTAATATGGATGTAATAATTTATCATTGTAATTTGAACATTTCATCTAAAATGTCATATGGTGTGCTTGAGTGTGATAGTGTTATGTTACATAATTACATGCTTATGATTTTGTAATAAAAGATTTTGTAAGAAAAAGGGGTGTTATTTGTGCCAGACTCTGTATACAGGGCTGCTCTTGAGTGTAGTCTATTTTGTTAAACAGAGACAAGACAAAAAACACACATACACTCACTGCTCACTGAAAGATTCAGAGATTGAGCAGAACACACACAAAGGGTTTTCTGGCCATAGGTCTCCCTATCTGAATTTTCTAAAATACAGCCACAAAAAAAGCTGTTGAAACCATACTGCAGTTCTAAATTTAAAACATAAATCTTTTAGACAAAGGCAGAGACATTATCTTTTTTGAGTATTACAATTAATAAATGATCATTCTTTTATCCAATGTTCATTTTAGGGTTCTAGGCAACCTGTATGTTTTTGTTACCACTAGGTACAACTTGCTGTATTTTTTTTTTGTATATCTTTCATTTTTTAGAATAGTCTCTTTTTATCTCATTTTATGCTTTTCAATAAAGAATTATTCTTTCAATGGAATGTATAGTGATTCACTTAAAATATACCCTCATCATTTTGGGGGAAACAAATTGCAAAGTAGGAAAAGAATCCTTTTATCAGATATATCCCAAATTTTGGGATTATGGGTGTTCTAGTTGACTGACAGGAGGAGCTGGCAGTGAAACTATACAAATGACTAAAAGAACAAGACATGCACAATAAGACAAAAGAATGGGAAGGAATACACCCAAAATCTAGGTGGAGAACACACGTTTAGGGCAGATGAGTGAGAAAGAACTCGAACAAGGTCTTAGGATCAGAAACCTGGGTATGGAATGGAATTCGTGACCAAGTGAGATTTATTCCAAGAATATGAATGGTTCAACTTTCCAAAATCAACATTAATTCATCATAGCAAATAGACTAAAGAAGAAAACCCACATGATCATTTCAGTAGATGCAGTAAAGTATTTGACAACATTCAACAAACATTCCTGATTTTTAAAACTGTCAGCAAACTTGGAAGGGAAGGGAACTTCTTCAAACCACTAAAGGGCATCAATGAAAAATACACAGCTAACATTATACTTAATGGTATGAATGTTTTCCTCCTAAGAACAGGAACAAAGCAAGAATATCCATTCTGGTGTTTCTAGTAAGTGTAATAGGCAAGAAAAATGAAGTAGAAAGCTTCTAGATTATAAAGAAGTAAAACTATCTCTATTTATAGATAGCTCATTTTTGAAATATGGATTACATGTTGAAATGATAATAGTTTATATGTTTGGGGTTAAATAGAATATATTAATGAAATTAATTCCATTTCTTTCTAATTTTCAGTGTAGCTACTAGAATGTAAAAGGACATATATGGCTCATATATGTCACTCACATCTTATTTCTATTAGACAGCTAGGTCAGAGAGATAGGGAAGGGCCAAATCAGGCCTTAGGGAGCCACAGTGAAGATTAATATCTTTATCCTAGGGATAATATGACCATTAATGGGATTTAAATAGGGAGTAATACATGAGAAATAGATTGCAGAAGGCAAGAGTGAACTCAAAGAAATCAGGTAGGAGGCTGGGGTGAAGGGGAGGTCGGGGAGGATTGTGCGTGCAGAGGATGGAGTCAAGGAGGACCTGGAGCCAAGGTCAGGCATTCAGATGTGGCCCCTGGGAAGGGTTCAGCTAAAATATTTGCTATTTGTTGGTACTGTCACTATTTATTTCTGGCCCAGGAATGTTCAGAGGAAAGTACAATATGTTAATTTTCAAACATTTCCTCAGAGACGGTTACAAGGAAGTAAAATTTATAAACAACAGATTTGGAAAAGGAATAATTATCAAGATGGGAAAAAAAAAAGCTTTCAGAAGTTTGCAAACTACCTAATGAAAGAAATGTTAAAGTATTGGCTTCTGTTAAGTACTTTTCAAGGTAGTTCATTCTCTTTAATTTTAGATTTTGTAAATTTTTTTCATTAAAAATTTAAGAATCACACATCCATGGCCTTCAAAATTGACAGGTAGACTGATAAATTGAAAAGATTGACAGTGTAGACAGAAGGGAAATAAATGTCAAGTATTTTCTAGATGTCATGGGTCAACTCCTTGCTATAAGGAGATTCTTGTTTTCCCTTCCACCAGAGTTGCTCTTTGCTTCAAACTGTATCTGTTTTTTGCTTCCCTTTATCTCTATCTGACCGTAAGTCCTTCATTTGTGTGATGACTTACCTAGTTTCTTAGGGACCCATCTTTCTTCCTCTGATCTAGCTGCGGGATTGGGAAACTGCTGGAGGAGGGGAGAGCAGAGATGGTTTTGCTTCAGCTTTTAAATGTTTAAACATTCTCCTGCCCCAGTCTGGTGGAACTCAGGCATGAGGGGCAATCAGGACTTCCAAATAATTGGCCAGAGTTGGTTTCAACCCCTTGTCCTAGTGTGGGTTAGGAAAAGTGGAGGAACTTGTGCACTGCTTCTACAGAGTCCAGGATACCTTCAGGAGACTAGTCTGGTTTTCATGTCTCTGTGGAGGCCTAAGTGCACTCCAAATCTCAGCGACTTAAAGCTGATTTCAATTCTAGTTCAGTTCCAGAATTCTACCTGCCTCTCAGACTGTGTGAATGATTTGGGAGTGGACTAAATTTTCTGCTTCCTCTCTAGAACAGAGTGCTTCTCCCATGTCTCATTCTCAATTCACATGCCCACCCTATAGATTGCTGGTCTCTGAGAGTTGAGGGGGATGGAGGAATGGGGAAAAGCAGATGAAGAGGAGAAGTAAATTATTATCCATCAATTCACTCATATTCCTATGGGATTCTTGCTGGTTTCCTGTGCAGTCTTCAGGGGCAGTTCTAGTTAAAAATAAAAGGCAGAGAGAGCAAGAAGGAGCAGAAGGAAAAAGAAGTAGGTATCAACTATTAAATAAGAAAATTGGGGATTCTCAATGTCAAAATTATACTGTTTCACAGGGTTTTTCTTTTCCCTACAAATTCTGCAAAATTAGGTTATGAACTGCACTCATTTATAGATAAAAGAACTGAAACTCAGCTAGGTGAGGTCAGTTCCTTGAGACTACAAAGCAAAGTGGGCATTGGTGCTGCATAGGCCTGGGTCCTGACTCACTGTGCAGCCTCTCCCCACAACATGGCTCATTGCTCAGACTCAGCATCTGAGTCATCTCTGTGAGGTCTACTTTCATAGTTGACCCAGAATGCATTTCCTCCCTTCCTTGCCCAGTGTCATTGCCTGGTGCCAGCGCTTTGTGACCTCTTACCTAGGCTACTGGCAACAACCTCCTATTTGGTCTTTAGCCAGGTCACTGTCACTCTTACATGTCCCAACCACCACTGTGAGATTAATCTAGCCAATGGACAACTCTCATGAAAACGTCCCTCTGAGAACCTTTAATGACTTCCTGCTGCCTAATTTATTAAGTGTTTAAAACTCTTCAGCCTGGTTTGTATGGCCTGCCAAAGAGCCAGCACTGTGCTCTGCATTCCAGTCCAAAGCACCCTACACCCTGAGCACTCCCGGCTCTCTGGTACTCACTGTCTTTGCTACTGTGCCTTTTCCTAGGAAACCCCCATGACCTATGACCCAACTAAGTTCCTCAGTGGATCAATTCAAATGCTACCCCACCCATGAAGCCCTCCTAATTCCTCCAGCTCTGAAATTCTGTACCTCTGTGTAACAGGGTGTCTTGTACTGTGGTTCTGCATGTGCATATCTCATCTCTAATGTTAGACTGAGCTCCTTGAAGACAATGACCTGTGTCTGGTTTGTCTTTCAATCTCCAGGGCCCAGCACAATGGAAACACATGATAAACAATGTTTTCTGAAAGAATGAATTCCTTTTATAAGGACAGACTCTGCTACAATGTATATCATCAGTTTAAGTCTTTTTCTTTAGGTTGCAAGGTCTTTTAGAGTAGAAACTTTCTTTCATATTGTGCTCAGACTTTCATAGCCTATGCGGTGATAAATACAATTAATTACCCAGGCTGCCTGAACTGAAGTAATGCAGTAAAAAGATGTCATGAATTCCCTTCTTCATTGTAGTCTCTCAATACCTATTGAAAAGGATAATAAAATTCTCCAAAGATCCCTGAAATGTTTATGAATATGTATAACTTATTATTAGTTAATGGAGCTTTTTAGATTTTCAATAAGCTTTCAGTACATACCACACTAACACCACACATAACCAGTCACACCAACCTAGTCTCTACTGTTAATTGAGTGCACACCAGTGATGTGTAAACAAAATATCTTCATTGTCTGAGATTTCTCAAATCAAAAAGAAATGAAGCTGTAAATTCATCACATAAGAAATAGACACGTATTTCTTTTTCATGTTTAGCCTGATCTAAATTTTTTTATAAAATACATACAAGGGGGATCCCCCCCAAAAAGAAAACCAGAATTATCTTCTGGAGGGCAGACCCCTTGTAGTACAAGCTTTCCCCGCTAGGTGAGAGTTCTGGGAACCCATTTGTATCCATGTACCATATACGGGTGTTGTTGTGAGAGGCTGTGTTCAGCCTCAGTGAATTTTTTGAAGACTCAACGCATTTGCCCATTTCATGATGGGTGATTTACAAGCTCACCTGCCCACACTGCACTGAGTGTTCAGCAGTTTTTGACCCAAACCAACATGACCTCTATGCCCCACCCTCACTATTTACCCGATTTTGCCCTGAGTGACTTTTTTTGTTTGTTTCCCCTGATGAAAAAAAGTCCTCAAAGAGAAACATTTTGCCCATGTGGAAGAGGTAAAACAAAAAAATGGCCAAAGCACTAAAAGGCATCAAAATCATCGATAGGAATATTGCATCAAATGGAAAATACTTTTTGAAGGTGACCGAAATTTAAACATGTAAGAATAAGCACACAATTTTTTATAAATAAATTCCACATTTGGGGGGCCTTCCATTGTATTAATGAAACAGTTGTTTCACAAAATCCTGGCAAATATCAAAATTGATGTTTATGACCCAAGAACAGACCAAAAAGATCAGAAACTACCAGGGAAACTACCATTGGAAATATCGACTTGGAGGATGAAGCAAATGCAAAGGGTGCAGGTATTTCAGAGCAGGTAAGAAACAGGTATGGAAGAAGGACTTTGTTTTTGCTTCAGTTGGCAGTGGCACTGATATCTGTCACTCCTTATATGTCAAAAAGAAATAATGGGTCTGGTAACCCATGTGCCAGTTACCACCTCATTACTGATAGTTGTTGCGCCTCTTAAAGATTGTCCAATTTCCTTTGTGCTTGGGGGTGTGTGTAGGGGTGGAACTGGGGGTACAAGATGAAAGAAGGTTAAAGAAGAGGGAAAGCAGTATAAAACCAAAAAGAGCATACTAGAGTTTTATCATACAACTTTTAAAAAATAACTGAATCATCCACTTGTATTTAAATTTTTTTTTTTACTTGGTAGACACTTTTATAGTGAAAAGGTTTGAAAACAGGTTTTAAGTTAGAATGTTTTCGAAACCACCACCCTTCCAAAGGTGAAATATTTAACACTGAGCAGGTCTTTTTAGATGGTTGTCCTTGTGCAGCCAGGATAATGATTTTCAAGACATGTCTTGTTTATTTTCGCCGAGACGATATGATCGTGCTGCTTTGGGTAACTCACTGTCTAAATGCTTGAGACAGAAATGGCATTCGTTATACAGCTAGACTCTCGCTTGCAATGCATTCTTCCTAGCCCCGGAAAAACCTGTCGCCATGTCCTCACTGAAGACGCACAAAGGGCAGGGCTCAGTGACTCTGAAGCACGCACATTCGCATTAGTTGTTGACAGCTGCCTGCTTCGACCTCCTTCTCCTCACAACTCCGTCTAAATGGGGTTTGTAATCCTTCTTCCCACTCACTCTTTTCACTCCCTGGGCCAGGAATGTTGGATCCTGTTCTCTGTCACCTGTCAGAATCTGTCCTCCTGTCACTGGCTTATATGGACAAGTCAGCCTTCTGTCACATGACCCCAGCTGCTAAAAACAGCTCCGGCTCCCACTCTGAACCTGGGCCTGAAACAATGTCCTCCACCAAAAGAAACATGAAGGACACTTGATCACACAAGCCTTGGAATTATTTCCAGGAAACACTTGTAGAGACCATTCGGAACGACCTCTCCCTGGCGGTGCACACGGGGACGGCCAGGAGATGAGCGCATCTTTGAATTATAAGTCTTTTTCCAAAGAGCAGCAGACCATGGACAACTTAGAGAAGCAACTCATCTGTCCCATCTGCTTAGAGATGTTCACGAAGCCCGTGGTCATCCTCCCCTGTCAGCACAACCTGTGTAGGAAATGCGCCAGCGATATCTTCCAGGTAGGTTTGGTGGGAACGTGGGCGTGGGAAACATGCCTCTGAACCAAGCGCTGAACTCTGAGGTGAATTCCTTTAGAAAACTTTAAAAGGCTGTACTCGTTTTCAAGAAAAACCAACATGGTTTAATGATTTGCTTTGTGCTTTGCTGTCAGCCTCCGCTTATTCCCAAATCTAATTGTATTTCAACACTAAGAATCATATTTGCTTTTTTCAAAAATGGAATCTGTTTCAAAACTGTAAATGAATTACTATCCAAGATATTAATGTTGGAGTTCTGGCTGGAACTGAAAACAGTAGATGGAAAAATCATCTCATGCTGAAAATGGTACATTGCAGTTGACTGTAGATGAGCGCTGGCTGTGTGTGGATAAGGCCCTAAGGGATTATCTTATGGCAAGCTTAAAGTAGAAGCTGATGTTGTTTGTAGTCACAGAGAGTGAAGAGAAGTCTCGGAAAAGCTACCCGTGGCATTACTCAATTCCTCTTTTCTTGCTTGGCAAGAACAGGCCTCTAACCCGTACTTGCCCACAAGAGGAGGCACCACCGTGGCATCGGGGGGCCGATTCCGCTGCCCATCCTGTAGGCACGAAGTGGTTTTGGACAGACATGGGATATATGGACTCCAGAGGAACCTGCTGGTGGAAAATATCATTGACATCTACAAGCAGGAGTCCACCAGGTATGATTGTTCCAAGCATGAAACCCATTTGTAGTTTTTTTTATTTGTTTGGTTGCTTTAGTTGGTCACTACAATGAAGCTTATTTAGCAACCACAGGCTGATTGTCTTGTAGCAAAATATTTTCCCAAGTGAGTCTTTTCCAATGGGAGTGAGAGTTGCTTATGGGAGGAAAGAAGCGAGCTGGTGGCCATGCTTTTGTATCAATTTAAAAATTAAGTAACTCAATACTAGTGCAGTCCGGATGGTGACATTGAAAGAGGCATCAGGCTGTCCCACCACATGCTTTATATTATCTACAGTGTAGACATTTCTGCACTGCCCAGGTCCTTTGTAGCTCCAGAAAGTTACAGCATAGTATGAAATTATAGTATAAAACTTTATGTAAAAACTATGGTATAAAACTTTATAGAAAATCATAGAAATGGCATCTTCCAAAATAGTTCATTCCTAGTTCAGACAGTCGCACCTTAAACTTATCTAGATGATAACAATAAAAACAAAATTCTCTAACATGTTTTGGTATTGAGTCTGAAAGTTACAAAGGAAGGCATAGTCCTGGCCTTTAGCAACTTAAAGCTTAGAGACATGGCAGCGGGGGGTGGAGTGGGGTGGGGGATGAAGTCCATGGTATGTTTCCCTACCTCTAGACTGTATTACTACACACTATTAGCATTTACTTGTTGATTGATTGACATGCATTATATACTCCAATCATTTTTTTAAATGGGGGACTTCTTCCTCATCAAATCACATCGGCTATAGTGTTCCTTTCCTAGAGACATGGTGAGAGCCCATTCCTCGAAGGCATGGAGTGAAGAGCCTGTTTTCAATTGTACACAGGTCAGGCGGGTCCACAGAGCTTGATAGCAATATTGAGACCATCTAGAAATGATCTCATTGGATTCTTACTGGAAGACATGTATTTATGGAACATCTGCAGGGCTCTGAGAGCCTCGCACTCTTGGAAGGAAAGCTGTTTTATAAATCTAACATATAATTATTGTAATCACTATGACTATTAGTTTCTGCTTATGATTCAGAACTAAATTAGGTAGTGCCAGGATATAGATGGAGCTGGGAAGAAAAGTGATTATTGGCACATAGTGCAGAGATACAGAGTTGACTATTCCCCCTGAGCCCAAAGTCTCTTGAGAAGAAGGAAAGTACAATTGTTGCTGTTGCTTGGATTTCACTGTATTTCATTACTTTAAAATGCAAATACATGCACTGTCTCTTTAAAAAATTAAGCAGTTATTAAGGGAGTTTATACAACAGCTGATTTAGCACCCAGTGCAGTGCCTTGGACAGAATAGTTGCTCCATAAATGCCAGCTGATTAAGCAACATCACGAACTTTTCTACATTGTTCTAGTTATTGTAATAATTTTCTGTTTTACTACTTGCCACAGTGAGAGCTTGAAACATGTGAAATAACAATAATTGTTATGAAATCCAGAGAAGAGGAGATGTTACAACTTGTAGCGTTAGTAAAACTACAAGACACATAGTTAACTATGAAGTTTGCGTGGTGCATTTGCCAAAAATAGTGTCCAGGCAAGCAAATTGTCTAAAAGCACTGAACCAAATGCCCGACAATGAAACTCACAGCTGAGTCCAGCAGGGGTGTTTTTGTGATTATGCTATTGTTTCTTTCTTTTTTTTTAAGATTTTATTTATTTATTTTCAGAGAGAGGAGAAGGGAGAGAGAAAGAGCAATGTATGGTTGCCTCTCACATGGCCCTCACTGGGGACCTCACTGGGGACCTGGCCCGCAACCCAGGCATGTGCCCCGACTGGGAATCGAACCGGGACCCTCTGGTTCCCAGCCCGCGCTCAATCCACTGAGCTACACCAGCTGGGCTTATTCTATTGTTTCTTAACTTGGGACTTGCCTTAGAGACATTTTACTTGGTAGCAAAACCACAGGTTACACAAGGGGCTCAGACAAATGTTTGGGCATAAATTCAGTTGTTCCCCAGAGGCTTGGGGGCCTTATAAACTCAGAATCATGGGCTTCAGGGCATATTAGGGGACCCTGGAATAACCTGGAATATGCAGAGTGAGACAAACCCAGCTCTGACCCGCAGTCATTGAGCTTGGGGACAGAAAGGGGAGGGGCTGGTGAACTTTGACCTTCTACAGAAAGGCTAGAGATTGTAGATCTGGAAAAACTTGACTTTCTTATCTAGAATTCTGCATGGTGCTGGACTAGCCACAGTATGGGGGGAATGACAAGAGAAGGAATGAATTTCACTAATATTAATAATGAACATAATAATTAACTTTAAAATACAGTAAGTAAAACTAGTATGTGCTGAGTATGTGTCAACCACTGTCCTGGGTGCTTTACACATAAATTATGTATAATTCCTTAATTCTCAGAACAACCCTGTGAGGTTTGACTATTATTATTATTACCTTATTAAAAGTTTTTAATATATACAATTTTAAACATTCAAATAGAACTACAAGGCCTCTTATTTTAGTGGGATTTCAAGAGGAAACATAAATAAATAAATGCCTGTGTTTATTTAAATTCAGCCATATTTCATTAGTAGACCCTTAGCCCATATTTTAAATATGAATAAAAGCTGAGCCTGAAAGAAGTTAAGTAATTCGCCTAAGGCCACACAGTCCCCTTATAGAGAAGCTGAGCTGGAACTAAGCTTTATGATCGGTTTGACTCTAAAGCAGTCTGATTGCTTGAAACACATCTTCAAGACCAGATGCCCACCCTTCAGGAAACTCTCAGATGGTCCCAGCAACCTCGGAGACCAGAGAGTGCTGCCTACAGACTCCTGGGGTCAGGCCTGCACAGACGGCTAGGGCCGCTGGCAGCACTTGGCGCTGAGCCCCGAACCCCACTGTGAGCTGAGCCACCCTCACGTCGTGAAAGGGCACTTACATCTTTATTCTACATGCCATGTTTGTCCCAAGTCTGTCATATCTTTTACGTTGTCTAAAGGTTTTCATTATAGGCTCATTTGTAAGTGCCTCTGGGCCCGTGTTGCCACCTAAACAAGAACAACCTAATAAGGAACATGGAAGTAGTTGTCAATCTGTATTGCTTTATGAAAAATAAATAATCACAATAAAAAATGAAACAGAGCCTATGGCTATTTCCACTGCTTCAGTGTTTGCGTATACTGAAAAAACCGAGTTCTGTCACAGGGTCTGTGGTCAGAGCTGATGACATCAGAACAGCACAGGGGACGCGAGGCAGGCCGCCTCAGGGAGCCTGGGAGGCCTGGGCCGCTTTCCAGCAAATGTGCTCCAGACACTTTCTTCACATTTACTGTGAGGTGGAATCACATGAGAGGCAAAGTTTTAGCGGTGGAGAACCTTTGCCCAAACAAAGACCGAATCACCACTCAGTCTCTACACCCCCCCAGAGGGCTTAGGCTGGTGTCTGGTCTCTTCACCACTCACGACTTCTAAGTGACCCCAGGCTTCCCCCACATTTCACACGCCACTTCCAAATGAGTGGTTAGACGTTAGAGCATGTAAGCTATCCATTAATCTGACAAGTTCTCTTTTGATTCTCACTCATTAATTCAGTAAGTATTTGCTGAGCACCCACTGTATGGGAGACATTGTTCTGGGCACTGGGGATCGAGCAAAACAGAAGACCAACCATGGTCCCTGCCCTCAGAGAGCTCATATTCTAGCAGAGGAAACAGACAGACCTGGGAGGGGAGATACACGTTCTTGAGGGTGGAGTTTATTTTCCTCTGTTATCTTCCAGACATATGGCAGAAATCAGGCTAGGAGGCCATTGACTTCATGGAAATATATTGCTGAGACCAAGCAAAAATTCCTTTTATAAAAATCAGATTCCGAAATCTTGAAGCTGGCAGTTCATACAATTTCCTTACCAGACCCAGGGTTTTTCCCAGTCTCAGGCACTTAACTTCAACCTAGTGACTTACAGATGTAAATCAGCATATTCACTACCTTTCTCTGAGTTCTGGGTCTGCAGCTACATTATGTTACACATCAATATTAGTGGTTTTAAACATTTTGATTCATGTCTCACAGTAGGAAGTACATTTTGCATTGTGATCTAGTGACCATTACATACATGGATGAATATAGATAATAGATACAATGACATACATACTTTTGTTTCAGGTTTACATTTAAAATATATATACATACACACACCAATATATACATATATATATATATACACACACACACACACAACTGAAACAAAAGTTTCATATATCAATACTTGATCCTTACCACATGTAGTTCACAGTATTGGCTATTTTATTTTATTTAATTTTAACAATGCTGGTCATGGCCCCCTAAATTGACTTCATGGCCCATAACAATTTGCAGTTTTTGAAAAGTAGATTTTGATAACAACTAAAGAAATAATTTCAAAATCTGAGATACTTCTAAACAACCATATGTTTAGGAGTATGAGACAAGGTTTGGGACTTGTATTTAAATTTTTCAAATACTTCTGAAAACTATTAACAGCCTCAGTCTTTAGATAAGATATATAAAAATTCCAGATTTTGGTGTGAGCAGGCTACATCCACACCTCCCACCATGCTCTCCAGAGGGAGCCAGTTGCGCCACAACTGGGTGCAAATCTGATCTTGATCATGACACCTAAGCCATGCTGATGGTTATGAGAATATACAGTGGGCTCTCCTGTGTGTGAACTTGGGCTGCGACAGGCGATTCCACAGCTAACAGGCTATCCTTTAGTAGCAATGACGTGTCTGCTTCCCTCCTGGTTTCGATTCTTCACTCCTTGCGTGTCATCTCACTAGCACACACACCCCCAATGCTCCGTTATTATCTGCTGCGCTGGAAAAAGTTTCGGTTAGTGCTGACCAGCTGGGAAAACTAAAACTTGGGGCTTATCTGTGAGATTTGCATTTCCAAGGTCCACCTTGTCCCAGAACAGAGTTCTGCATTTTTCTTATTGCTCGTTTAGTATAATCAATCGTTCACTTTCACTGAGCACATACTACCACTCGTAACCACTGCCAAGTGCTCAGGAAGTTATTTACATTTAATTTTCTGGGTGAATGGCAGGTGTTCTCTTGAGAAACTAATGGCCTGTGGAGACAGTGCTGGGGTATTCTCCTAACTTTTAGGAATTGCACTCGCTGGTTTTTGAACCTTTAATAATGTGAAATCTGCCCTGCTCAGAATATTCACACAACCAGGGTTGGCAAATGCTGCAGATCAGAGTCTCCAATGCCTCATCCCCAGCCCAGGCTGGTTGTTGGAGGTTTGTCAGCACATTACTGCTACACTTGCAGGAGACTGAATGTGGACGGCTCTGGGAGCCCCTGGAATGTGGTCGCTATTTACCCAGGGGCTAGCTGGGGTTTGCAGTGCTGACAGCCCATCTTGGCTCTGCCTCAGTGGGAGCTGAGGGATTTTTCTGCTTCCTCCTCCCAGACCAGAAAAGAAGTCTGACCAGCCCAGGTGCGAGGAGCATGAAGAGGAGCGCATCAACATCTACTGTCTGAACTGCGAGGTGCCCACCTGCTCTCTGTGCAAAATCTTTGGGGCACACAAGGACTGCCAGGTGGCTCCCCTCACTCATGTGTTCCAGAGGCAGAAGGTAACAGAGTCCCTCCTGTCCGTCCTCTGCCACCCCTTTCAAGTGCCCTTGTGATTGGCTTCCTGCCACCAAAGCCACATGGGGACACAGGGCCTTGAGATAGGAAGGGCAGAGGATCCATTGGGAAGGGATGCTGAACGCACGTGGCCCCATGGTTGATTCTCTGGCTGGTGGTCTGGAAGGCCAGAGATAGGGATGCGGAGGGTCAAGAAGGAGGTTGCAGGGGAGGGTGGCTGTTTTGGAGCCCTTTGCAGGTTGCTGGAGATGAGCAGTGCTGTGGGACTCTGACCTCAAGCTGTTCAAACATTATTTGAAATTCAGACTACAGATAAGGAAAGGACAAGTTTTTATTCCAGTCACAGAGTATTTTTCTGCATTCACCAACAAAAGGTTCCTTTTGCCTGATACTCCCACCCACCCACCTTGTCTTCCTCACTCTAATGGGGCAGAGATACAATGAATGGCATTTTGTCACAGAACAGTTTTAAAACAGTGCCTTGTGCTGGCCCTCGAGGCTAGGTGAAACTGCCCTCCTTGCCTTTCACTCCAGGCCAGTTGATAAAAGGCCTCCTCTAAATGCCCCTACCCCAGGGCCTCCAGGCTTAGTCCTCTCATTCCAACCAAATGCAGCATCATCTTCAGCTTATCACTAACTTGTCAATATAGTTTCACCCATGGACAAGTAGGAACTTATCCATTTGATCCAAATAAATGTATAGAGTCTGTGCTCAAATGCGCGCAGCCAGTCCAGGCACCTAGGATTTGAGCAGCTCCACATCTCTGCTTCTTTCTGTCAGAGTCATAGACTCCACATTGGGCAGCACCAGTTCTCACCGCCAGCCCTAACTGCTAAAGAAGCAGAATTCAGTAAGACACCTATTGATATAATATTTATTTTTAATCTACTTATAATTTATTCCTTCTTTCCTTCCATCCCTGCCCTAAATTCTTAGTGTGCTAGAACTGAATAGTACCAGTGTCACACTGCTTCCCTCCGAGCCCTGGAGACTCATGTGGGATGGACAGAAGGACAGACAGCAGGACTTCTACCCCATGCCTGTGTGGCCAAAGCAGCTTCACTCTCATCTATTTCTTCCATTTAAATAAAGGGTTCTGCAGCTTTAAACTGTTTTTTGCAACCACTGCTCTTGTCACTTAATGTGTGACAAAAGTAGATCACACGTTTTGCCCAACATCATATAGAAGGTAAAGGCAGAGATGAATTGAGTAGGTTTCCCCACTTTGTGTCCCCTGGTGCTCCTTAGGCCAACTTTGGGAAGGGAGTAAGTACAAACAATGGAATCTCTTTGGGTCAAGAATATGAGAGAAATTTCCCCTAGAAACAGCTATATGTTAGTAGTTTCAAGTTTGTAGTGACTTTTAGTCTAGTATGTGAGTGTGTATACACCTAGTACATAGAAGGTGCATAAGTATATGTTGAATAAGTACAAGTAAATAAGTGAATGAATGAATATGTACTATATACATTTTCCTAGTAAAACTGATCCTCAGATACACTTGGCAAATAATTTATTTTGGGTCCGTGATGTCACATACTGGACTCCATTCAATTTTAAACACTACTTTGAATTCTTTAGCTTGAGCATGCTATTCTATCTGTGGCCTTTAGCTTTTTAAATATTTTTTGCAGGGTCAGAGTCAGTTAAAAATTTGGTGAAAAATATGAAACCTTGTCCCACACAAATGCATTTCTATACTCATCCATACGGAGTTTTATTTACAAGATTAGGAGGTTCTAAACCCCCCAAGCCTCATTGTTATTCCTTAGGGTTTTACAGATCCTAGATTAAGAACCCGTGAGGACAATGCTGTGATTAATCCACCATCAGTGCTGACTAGAAAACCCCTAAGATCTTGCACCCCTCTTTTCTCTTCATTAGTCTGAGCTCAGTGATGGCATTGCTGTCCTTGTGGGAAACAATGATCGAGTCCAGGGAGTGATCAGCCAGCTGGAGGACACCTGTAAAACTATTGAGGTAAATCAAGTCTCTCTAGGGGGATAATCCAAGCCCAAACTCCTGGGGTGTGACTCCCTCAGTACCACGCTAGAAATCCCCACTTCAACATTTAATGACCTCCTTCCTGGTTTGTCTCTAAAATATTCACTTCTTGGTACAGGAAGAGAAGTGACCTCACGAGTCAATAAGGCATATTTCACCACATTTACTAGGCTTTTCTTGTACGTGTTGCTCCTTCGTGGTCAACCCATTTTGAAAGATGTATTTTTCTTGGCTACAAGAAAAATAATTCCCAGTAATGAAAATGAGTGTTGTCTGTTTTTGTAGCACAATTTCTCTGGGGAAATCCAAATGGTTTTAGGAAATGCTAGTTAGTGCTTTAGGAATTCATATGCAGGTTTGAACTGCATATCTGCGTCTTGACAATGGGGCCGCAAAGGGCCAGCAGGAGGACAGAGATCTGCCTGACCATGGTTACAAAATGACTCAGTAGCTGGGAGTTCACGGAGGCCCAAGTCCTCGTTCATTCAACTCTCTTTGCCCTCTTCCTGGCCCAGTACCTGGCACATAATAAACACTAAATGAAAACTTGATGAGCAAATGGATGAATGGTTGGTTCTTTAGCTCACACTTGGGGTTGGCATGTAAAAGACGTGGGGAATCCACTTTTCTCAAGGTCAGCTACAAACTGTGTAATTGCTGAAGGCAAAATGCTGAAGCGTAAAAAGATTTAGCTCTGTAGCAGATATCTTTTCAAGACTCGAAGATTCACAGGCCAGTTAAGCCATGCTACAGAGGGGCAGGTGTCAGACATCTGGGTCTCTGGCTCTGTACCTGGGAGCCCTTTATTCCTCCCTCCCTGCTCTCAGTTTTGGGGTGATTTGTGTTTTAGCTGGACTTCGGATACAGCGAGTTGAGGCTCTGTACTGCTCAGTTCATGGCTTATTGTCTTCATATCTGGGAGCAAAGTCCCTCTTGTTATTTATTTATTTCCTTTTATCCCCATTTCCCACTCCTGTTCTCTTCTCTGTAAATAACCAGTCTAACATGTTTGATGTTCCATGTACCTGTATTCTTATAAAATGTGTACTGTTTTATATGCATGTCTTTTAATTTTATAAATGGCATTATATTTCTCTTTCTGCTTCTTACTTTTTTAAAAACTAAGCATTATGCTTTTAAGATCCAGTCACATGTATATTCAATCTTTCAGTTTTACCATCTGTAAAAGTGAGGTAACCGTAGTACCTCCTTTATAGTTACTGTGAGGAATTCAATGAGCATAAGCAAAATGCTTAGTACAGTGCCTGGCATAAGGTAAGTGTCCTATTATTATTTTATCATTAGAAAGGCAACCTTCTATCAAAAGCCAAAGGCCATTCCTAGATGATGACTTCAAGACATTGGCCATAATCATCTCGTTATAGACTTACACATAATTAAAGTCAATCTCCTCTCTTCTTCACACTCATAGTCCTATTAAAATCCATGATAAATCTGGGATCCATTTCTAGAAGAAAAGTTTTCCCTTGGTGAAAAACTCAAAGAGATTGTGAAGTGGACAAATAAACCTTTCTTTTTACTTATTTACAGTAACAGCCAAATACAACTCAATCATTAAGCCGTGAGTCAGCACTCTAGTGTGGTACCACACTGAGTCTTGAGTGTGTAAAAAGGAGTGTGTTGTTAGTACACCAGTGAGGTACTCTGTACTCATCTCTCTGGTCAGGCCTCCATCAGAGACCTCTGTCGTGGGAACAGGCTTTCTGTTGGGGACTTTTAGGCTGGGGAACATACAGGAGAAAAGTCCTGTGAGTCACAGTTGGCCTTGAGCCGATGAAAACAACTTGGCTCCACCTAGCCAGGGTCAGAGGGCACTGAGAGGCGTGGAGAGAGATCTGACAACCCATTTTGTTCCTGGAGGCTCAGGGGTACGATAGGAAGCAGTTGTTTCTTCTTCCGCTGAGAACAAGACCAGAAGAAACAGGTTTGAAGTTAAGTCAGCAGAAGGAATTTAGTGCAGATGTCAGGAAGAATTTCTTGGCAGCGACCATCAGGATTGTTACCTGTATAGCTACTGATAAAAACATTCGTCAAACATAACGCACTTTTATAAGTACTTCCTCGGGTTGCTAGAGGAGGGTCTGTAATTGCCTGCAAGGCTTCAAGATGAGACTGTAAATTGGCAGGAGTCTTGAAAGTGTCCGTCCCTTTTACCTGTTTATTTCACCTTAAGGAAATAAATTAAAAAAGCAGTATATAAAACAGTATGGAATGTATATATTCATAAATAACCTTACATATATTCATAGGGGGAAAAACTCCAGAAATCAAAAGCTTAAGGGCAGTGAATAGTGGGACCACGGGTGATTTTTAGTGCCTTCTTTATATATTCTTGCATTCCACATTTTTCTAAAGTGAGCCTGACAATTTTGATACCCAATAAAATAAATAAGGAAGGGATGATTATGACTCAGATGACAGCTCTTAGATCAGTTTAGTTGGCTCATCTAGAAATGCAGGGATCTGCTCAGAGCCCCATGGAGGTCTCTGATCCTGTGATTCCTATCTGATGCCAATATCCCCCATTTGAAGAGGCCCCGAGGACAGACACTGCCAAAAAATGGCCACACCGTGCACACCTGTAATCACTAAGGTGCTCTCCTGGAGAGCTAGGGCCTGATCAGTGGGCACAGCACCAGAGGCTCACTTCCTGCCAGTCCAGAAGGCAGCAGTGAAGCACACCAGGTCCTTGCCTCAGAGTGAAAGGGCCCTACCTTGCCGCAGGTGAATTCTGTGCCCGGGGTCAGGGTCGCAGAGCTCTAGTGTCTCCTGCTCTGCTGGGGTTGTTGTTTCCCTCTCTGGCTCTGCTCACCACCTGCCTGGAAACATGTTCTGAGCAGCCTTTGGTGGCTGCTGACCAGGGGGTGGGGAGCTGTTGTTAAAGAATTCTCCCTTCTGATTGGTGAGGAACCCCTGAGGGACGGGAAATGGAGTAGCCCCTGGGGTGGGCTCTATCCTTCCCTAATTACTTTACCTCTTCCCATGAGGGCCCTGACACCTGCCCCGTGGTCAAGTGTCCATTCCCTGCACAGGTCTAATTTTGTCCCTAATCATGCAATGTCTTGCAGAGCTGGCCTGGGCAGGCACCTGGCCTAGGACTGGCCCTGGACAGCTGCTGAGTTTAGGGAAAGTCACACTGTAGACTCCTTTTTATCCTTTAAAAATAATGTATCCAGTTGTTGTGAGTTCACATCGATGGTGAGAGGGACTGTAGTCACAAAAGGGCAGTCTGAACTGTGTCAGAGGGGAGTGGCATTTTCCTTTGTTGCTGTGGTCCGATGGGAGATGAAGGAGCCTCTATTTCTTCTAGCCATCCTGAATGTGGCTTAGCCTGGGGCATTCCCAGAGCTCTGGACTGCAGGGCACTGGAAGGCCTTCCAGGCTGTTCTAGCAGAGCCCAACATGGTTTGGGGCTGCCCTTGCCTTTCCAGGCCCAGAGCTGTTCTGTTCTAGGGCAGACAGGGATTGACGATGGGGGCTGCTGGAGAGAGTGGTGAAGTGTGCTGCCTCAGAGCTCTGTTTCCAGGCAACCGTGCTTGACTTTCATTCTTCATCCCTAGAAAACATAACTTCCCTCTTATAGTCTTTATAAATGACACTAATTCTATGTCACTGGACCCCAAGAGAGGAAACTATTAATATTGTCCCTCCTGAGGCAGGTGGGCAGGCAGGCTGGAAATGATCTTGTTTCATATGGATGCCTGTTTAGGGGAAACAGCTACAAATTGAATAATAAATATTTGATCTTGAGCATTTGCAATATCTGAAAAAATGAAAACTTTAATAAAATTCTCCAATGATTTTGCAATGAGAACCACTGTATTTCTAAAACATTGATTTTATCCAAACAGCTTTGAGACATTGTCCGTGCAGTCACAAATAGGAAGTATGACTATAATAAGAATCATTTTAATAAGCATGCCCTAATTCCTGAGGCCATATTCTCGAGGCAATATAATATGTGCTTAGAAGAGAATACGTTCTTCACAGTGTTGTTGTGATGGCTAAATTGGGATAAAAGCACATGCCAGGGGCTCAATAAGCATCACCTTGTATCATCCTTAAGAGTCATCTTAGAAAGAGCACACTTATTCTAATGTTGTTAATGGTCATTTAAGCCACTGGAGCATCTGTAGCCTATTGTAGGTGGTGTCAGAATAAGCATATCAGGGTCTTGGTCAATTTTGATAGCAGGGTGAAGCAACCCCCTGCAGAGGGAAAAAGTGAGAATGAATGGAAGCTCTATCTTTACCTAAGAGGTTTTGTGGTAACTGGAAATATTGGTAACCAAAAGAGGCTGAAGCTCTTCCGGGAAAGGTACTGACTACCCACATCAGATGGGAATGAATTAAATAGCTGCTCAGCTTGCTGTGGCCTTGGGACTTTTACTGAGCCATGGGGCTCAAGTCAGGATGGGCTCACCTGGCCCTGAGCCTTCAGGGAGTTTTCCCAAGGAGCTTCTAAATGATCTGGACTAGTCCAGAAAAACCCTAATGCCAAGAACCCCAGAAGTAAGCATTAGAATTTCCATAAATTATAACATAATTATTTTTCTAACATAAAGTTGGTAATGACAATATGATAGGAAAAAAAGCATGAGTTTGGGAGTCTTGAGACCTAAGGCCATTGGATAGGGTTATCCACTGAACACAGCAGAGAGGAGCCTGGAAGGCTGGAGAGGGGCTGAACTCCAGCCCATGGGCCTGGAGCCACAGTGTTTTTCTACTGTGTCTGTCTCTTTTCCAGTGTAGCCTGGCAGAGACTGAGTTCTCATCCTACTCTGTACTCGGGACTTCTTCCAAGTAATTTTAATAGGCCTTTATAAGTGAGGGGTTGGGTTTGATTTCCTCAGGAAAATCTTCCTACCTTAAGGTAGTTCTTTCTTTAGTATTATTAACTTATTGTCTATTTTTTTAAAAAGATTTTATTTATTTATTTTCAGAGAGAGGAGAAGGGAGGGAGAAAGAGCAATGTATGGTTGCCTCTCACATGGCCCTCACTGGGAACCTGGCCCGCAACCCAGGCATGTGCCCCGACTGGGACTTGAACTGGGACCCTCTGGTTCCCAGCCTGCGCTCAATCCACTGAGCTACACCAGCCAGGCCTATTGTCCATTTTTTTAAAAGGAATTTTGTAGTAGTGTATTTCAGGTTAAGCTGAATGGGACTTGCAGACCCAGAGCTACAGCTCCAGACAAGTGTGTGGCGAATGGAGGAATGTGGTAGAGATATGAATGGGCCGGGCAGAGCCAGTTGCTCAATGACAAGTGGTAGGGCTAAAAGCTTATCTTCATCTCTATTTTGGTCACAGAGCCATGCTCCTTACATGGTAAGAGCAGTAGTCACAATTGTCTCAGGTTTTTCCTGTCGTGGCCATGGCACATTGCCATGGGACTGACATTGCAGGGCTAGGACATACAATTTATATTTTAGTGCTGTAGATGACCACTCTGAAACTTGCTGGGAATCAAAAGAGGCATTTATATATAAAGAGGCATTTCATAGCCTGTAGAATATTTGAACTATAGAGAAGAAAGAGACCTTAGCAACCATTCATTTTGATCCCTTAATGCAAGGGGCCCCAACCCCCAGGCTGCAGACCAGTACCAGACCATGGCCTGTTCAGAACCAGCCACAAAGCTCGCCTGAGCTCTGCCTGCTGTCTCCACCCTCCACCCCCATCCTCAGCAATGGAGTGAATCTCCCCCCTCCCAGCCTCCCTGTCCCTGCTCTACCCTCTCTGCCTTCCACAAAACTAGTCCATGATGCCAGAAAAGTTGGGGACTGCTACCTTAATGTACAGATAAAAATAAAAAATTATCTTATTGTCCTGAGGTTAAATGGCTTCCTTAGGGTTGCATAGACTTTTCTTATTCTTTCTTTTGAGCATTGAATGAAGCAGTGGTTTGGAGTATCCAGTTAAGTACCTATTTCTTTGGAACGGAATGAAATAGAGACTTTTGAGCGAAGGCTAACTATTGCTAGATACAAGTCATATTTCATTCATTCATCCAATCATTCAAACCATATTTCCCATGTGAGCATTACTGGAGTTGTGATGTATATTCAGTTGATTAGCAGTCCACATACAAATTTTTTTTCAAATTACTTAGAAGTATGTCACTGCTGGGTATGGTGGGAGTAGCAATGACCCAGGAGTTCAAAGATTTGGCTCTAGGCCAGGCACCAAGAGTAAATGATAGACTAGCTTGAGAAAGTGACTTAATTCTGTTGGATTTTATGTGAGTGAAATGATTGGTTTGTAGCAGTTACTTCTGATATTCCATGCGACTTCAAAATTCATAACTGATTAATACAAATAAAGGAAAATTAGATCTAAATTAATAAAAACTTATATAGTGCCTACTATGTGACAAGTAATGTAGTAAATGCTTTACAAAATCTGTAGTCATAGATGATGATGATGATGATGATGATAAATAATAATTAAAAATATACTATTCATGGGGTAGCATTTCCTAAACTGTAAAGTATAAGCAAATGATGGTTGCTATTAAAATGGTAGTGATTTTATCAAAGTTTAATATAATACAAATCATTAAAAAAAACAGAATAGAAATAAAATAATACTTGGTATTCCATTTAAGCCACTAAATAAAATTACATGGCCCAAATAAGTGATGTAATCTTTGACCTGAGTGAATACACTAGCCATGACACATGGCTTCACGTTGGTCTCACTGAAAAGGATTTGGCTTTCACAAACTTAAATATTCTCACACAGATTAAATCATAGAAGAGAAAACTTTTATAAAACAAAGACATTCTGCTAGTATCATATCTTAATATAATACTCATTATTCAAAAAAGATCTTTCAGGCAAGAGGGGGCTGGAGAGAAGTATACCAAGTCATAAAAGGCAAGGACCTACATCCAAGAATACTCTATCCAGCAAAGCTTTCATTTAGAATGGAAGGGCAGATAAAGTGCTTATCAGATAAGGTCAAGTTCCAGGAGTTTATCATCACCCAGCCTTTATTATATGAGATGTTAAAGGGATTTATGTAAGGTATGGAGAGATATCAACAGGGGAGTGGGAGGGGGAGAGAGGAGGAAAAAGTACAGAGAACAAGTAGCATAAGAGGTAGGTAGAAAACAGACAGGGGGGTGGTTAAGAATAGTATAGGAAATGTAGAAGCCGAAGAACTTATGTGTACGACCCATGGACAAAAACTAAAGGGCAGGGAACGGGGGGTGCAGGGTGGAGGGAAATAAAGGGGGGGAAATGGGACAACTGTAATAGCATAATCAATAAAATATATATTTAAAAAATAAAATAAAACAAATGTTTCAAGTGCACAATTCACTTTGTTTTATTTTATTTTTTTATCCTTACCTGAGGCCATGCTTATTGATTTTTGAGAGGGGGAGAGAGGGAGAGAAACATCCATGTGAGAAACATCCATGTGAGAAACATCAGTTGGTTGCCTCTTGTTCACAACCAGACTGGGAACCAAACCCACAACCCAGGCATGTGCCTTGACCAGGAATCGTACCTGCAATTTTCTGGTATAGGGGACAATGCTCCAACCAATTGAGCCACACCAGCTAGGGCCACAATTCATTTTAGAAAAATGACCTAGAAGCCATCATATGTTTACAGCAAACAATAGAGCATCTGAACATCAAAGGCGTGTTTCAGAAATGCAGTGGATACATGGTTACTTATAAGATTAAGACAGAAGGTAATACAGAGAAAGAAATTTTGAGTGGGAAGCTACTAAAAGGCATCCGTTCGTAGGCTGCATAATAGTCTAAATTTCAAGCTAAAGGGCTGGAAATGGATGGAAATTTGGTAAGCCCAGCAATTTCCACGTCTGGACATGCTGTGTGGGCCCTAGTCCAATTACTTTGACAACTGCCAAGGCTCCACACATTTTTGTTCCCTGCTGTACCCACTCTACTCCTATTCATCCTCTGTGGCCAAACTTGGGCACCACTTCCTCTAAGAAGCATTTCCTGAGCTAACATCACCACTCCTGGTCCTTTTCCCCTCAGATGTCCCCCACCCAAACAAAGGGTTGGATTAAGGCCCCACCTCTATGCTTCTATAAAACCTGGTATAAATATTTAATATATTTCTATTATTCAGCCTACTAGTTTGTATTACATTATTGGCCCATAGTCTTTCTCATTCAGTGAACTGTGAGCTCCTTGAGAACAGGAATTATGTTTAATTCATTGTTAGGGCCCCTGAGCCTTGCACAATGCTGGACACAAGTGCCATGTGTAAGAACTGCTTGTTAAATGAATGAATGGTTGGGTGGATGACAGGAACACTACACTTACTATTAAAATGGTCTGTACCATTAGATCTCCATGTATTGCGACTGGTTAGAAATGTGATGAGAACTGACCATTATCCAACGGAGGCAGTGGAGTGAGGGATGCATTGCTTGCACATTTGTGAAGGATGTTCATAATCAGCAATTTGCTTTAGGTTATCCTTTTTTTCCCTCTCGGTCTGAGAATAGTAGAGAAGTTGAGGGGAAGTGAAATATAATTTTTTAAAATCTATTCAACAGATATTTATTGGACATCTGCTCTCCAAGGTGGTAATGTGTCTTAGACCCAGATTCTATAGTTTAGATATTTAAGAAACTCATGCAAAAGAAGAGGTAATACATGATATCAAAGAGAACAAGGTTTACTAAAATGAAAGAACAGGTAATAAGGGTCATACAAAGGTCAGAGATGGCAGAGATAAATTGGCTGGATCCAGGAAGCATCCACTGGGCAGGAGTTCTAGGTTGGATCACCACGGCTTAAAACCGGCTCTCAGCTATAAAGGCCCTGGACCCAGACGTGATCAGGTCCAGGAAGACAGGCATACATACACACCAAGCTTACTGGAGCTTGAAAACCCAAAAGGCCAGTACCAGGCCAACTGGAAAATTAATTATGATTTAAACATGGGCTCAGAGTAAAGGGAGCTGGATGGTACTAGAGATGCTTTAGACACACAGTGCAAATGGACAAGTCTGACTTCCCATACAGCCTTTCTCTCCAGAAACCCAAGACCAGATGCCGTATTTCCCTCTCTTAGACAGTGTTGGATAAATAGAGCACCTGGTGGATACAAGTAACTGATAACTAGTATGGCATTTCAGAGAACTAAAAGATGACATTCAGCCATAGAGATCAAGGGAAGCTTCATGGAAGAAGTGGTATTTCAACATGTATTTAAGATTGCTTAGCGTTTGCTGCAAATTGGGAAAATATATTCTAAACGGGGACAATATGAGCAAAGAAAGTGAGTGATTCATTTTTGCTGGACACAGGCATAGTATGTGACGGAAAAGAGTAGAATATCGTGAAGGAAAGCTAGAACCAGGTCGTGAAGGGAGTTGAATGCCAGTAGTGAAGTTAAAATGTTATTCTTTGGGCAATGGGGAGTCATAACAGAGAAAAAGCACTGAGCCCAGGAGAATGAATTTGCTAGCAATGGTGTTAGTGAGCTTGAAGGGGGTTTCCCAGATGCAGAGGCCATTCAAGCTTCGGAGTCTGCTTCGGAGGACTGAAACTAGAACAGTAGCCGTATAGGTGGTGCAGAGAGAGACCGAGAGTACAAACCAGGAAGTACCATGGTTTTTTTTCTTACACATACACACACACACACACACACACACGTACACTCATTCCAAAGCAAAATATAAACCTATAAGCTACATAACCAATATATAATTTAAAACAAAACCTGTCCTAATTTATATGAAGTTCTCCATTTATAAAGAACATAAGATTGAAAAATCATCGATCCAATTAGCCAATTTAATTGATTTTTGATTGTCCAAATACCAAATTGATAGAAATGGGATTTTCAAAGTATCAACACAGTGGGAATCTATAAGCAAATGACAGCTTAAGGGAAAAGAAAAAAAATCCTAGATAAATAAATTTTCTTATTTCCCCAAACGTCCAGGTGATTTCTCCAAATAGACGTTCTTTCAAATACTTTCTAACATTAGCTAACCCAACTAACAGGAATGCTGCAAAAAACAGAAACAGGAGCTTTGCGAGAAGTTTGATTACCTGTACGGCATCCTGGAGGAGAGGAAGAATGAGATGACCCAGGTCATTACCCGAACCCAAGGGGAAAAACTGGAACATGTCCGTGCCCTGATCAAAAAGTATTCTGATCACTTGGAGAATGTCTCAAAGTTGGTTGAGTCAGGAATCCAGTTCATGGATGAGCCAGAAATGGCAGTATTTCTGCAGGTAAGTCTCCTTTTGACACCAGAGGAAACTAACCAAACAGGTGAGTGTTGGAGGAGTAGTTGTCATCATATTTTTGTTATTTTATATGCAACGTCATCTGATCTATTTTACCAACTAAAATGAAAGTCCATTATGTGCTTATTTTTCATCTGTTTAAACAATATATATTCATGAGCATATATTTAAGGGCCCATGACATTGCTTAAATATAAGAGGATTCTGGCCTAAAGGAGCAGTTATTTATGGCATTTAAAACTAAGTCATGAAATTTTCAGAGTCAGCAAAGGAAAGAGTTAAGAGTCAACATCATCTTTGATTAAAAAAATTTAAGTAGGCTTGTCTTTTGTTTGCTTTCACAGAATGCCAAAACCCTGTTACAAAAGTAAGTAATTTTCATTTTATGGAAAAGTGCATATTTTTCATTTTTACCCAGGGCTATCAAACTGTAAACAGTGACAGTAAGTGGCAACTTGTCTTTGTTGCAGAATTTCTGAAGCATCGAAGGCATTTCAGATGGAGAAAATAGAGCATGGTTATGAGAACATGAACCACTTCACAGTCAACCTCAATAGAGAAGAAAAAATAATACGTGAAATTGATTTTTACAGAGGTTTGTTATTCTTGTGACCATTTGGCCCAAATTGCAGGTGTGTGAAAGCTGCTGAAGAGTTCAGTGGGAGGAAAGGTGGATTCAGAATCACTTTCAGAATGGATGGTGACAATTTTATGAGGATTGTAATCTAATGTGAAGCTCTATTTCGTTACAAAATCATACAGTTTGTTGACAGTGTTTATTTAGCCTTGCATATCACAGTGCCCATTATAATGCCATTATTGGGCATTTGACTCTGGGTAATCAAATACTTAATAACTGACGATGATAATAAAATCTCAATTTCAACCCTATAGAAGGTGTTAGCCACAATGAAGTAAAATGTCATCAGGTGCAAAGTTAAGGATGAGATAAAACTAAAACATAGAAGACATCAGAGTGCAAGAATAGTAGCAAGTCACAGAATAAGTCACAACCTGGAAAAAAAAAAAACTTAGTCCATGTGGCCAGATGTACTCCATGAGTTATAAACACATTCCTACCATTTGGCTCAGAAATCCCACTCCTGGAAATTTATCCTGATGAAATCATTGACAAGAAGAAAATAACCTTGGAGCTGACCAAATCTTTGCTGGCTTGATCCATCCTAACATGTCTAAATGATGAGACACCTCATCTAGATCACTACTAATGCCATGAGGGTAGATTACTGTCCATGGATGTAACTTTAAAAGCAAATCTTCAGGATAGATCTTTTTATAAACTACTTAATATCATCTTTCCTTAATATTGCCTGAGGGAATAATATTAAGGTTAGAAAAAGAGTCACGGCATTAATTGTGGCAAAAGTCAGCATTTACTGAACAAAGGAGGTAAGAAGTTAAAATAAGACAAGGGTTTTGTGTGTTTTCTCAGATAAGGTAGAGCTGCATTTCTATTTGATTTGATGGAGATAAATAAGTGTCAATCCTAGCCCTTCAGGAGCCTGCAGCTATGACAGAGTGTGATAAAAATGTGAACAGGTTCCAGGCAAAGGTCAGAGGGATGGTGCATGGTGGTGATAAGGACTATGCATCATAGTGGGGAGGGGAGCAAGGAAGATGGTGATGATTGATCCTCCCTTCACATTTGTCTTGTCCACATTTAATTAGAAGTGCAAAGCTCCAGCATGGCATCCTTGGGCCACAGTCAAGTGTCTGTAAAAAATGATTTCCCTAGTCTTGGCCATTGATTGTTTTCATGGCTGCAGTAGTAATTGTAACGATTTAAAAATACATTACCTTACCAGAAGAGGAAGAGGAAGAAGAAGAAGGAGAAGAAGGAGAGGGAGAAGGAGAAGAAGGAGGCGGAGGAGAAGGAGAGGGACAGGGAGAAGGAGAGGGACGGGGAGAAGGAGAAGGAGTAAAATTGGAAGAGGTAGAAAATGTTCGCACAGAGCCATCAGGAGAAGATGAAAGTTCGGAGAAAGTCTTGGAACCCTCTCAGCTGGCCTCAGAGCTCCAGGCTGCCCCAGCCACTCTTCCTATTTCCTCTCCAGAGCCACCTCCAGCCCTGCCACCTGCTGCTGATGCCCCGGTGACACAGGTAACCGTTCATAAGTTCTTTCCTACAGGACTTGCAGGTGTGCTTCCTTGCCCAACCACCTAAACAATCTATTCCACCCTAAGAAAAAGATAACCATGTGCCAGACATTTGTATGTAGAAGACAAAAGATTTCAGGGCAGTCACAATGTTAAGGAGAAATGTCCCTGTAGGTGATTCAACAGATTCATTGTTGTTATAACTGGTTAGCAAGACTTGGTTTACCCTGATTTTCCATCAATACCACCCTCAAACTGGAGGCAGTCTTTGTCTGGAGATTGTGTGTGTGTGTGACATGTTCATAGAGTGCCAAAATCATGAGGATTAGGTCTGCTCTGAATACAGATATAGGGTATAGAGTGAGGAATATGTAATATAGGGTGAAAAATAAAAATGATTATACTTTCAAACTTTGCATTTTCTATAGATTATAATGGAAGTGAATAGAGAAGCCATGCTGGTTTATGAACCTCTTGCCATGCTGGTTTATGAACCTCTTGCTTACCCTGAAATACAACTATATCTTTCATTCAGTGGGCAAACAAATGAAGCTTAACTTTCTATGTACCTTTCATATGATGAGATTATGTATTGACAGAATTGTTTAAAATTTTTCTAAGAAATTAGCTTATCCCAGATGCATTACCTGATTGGCTAACCTTATATTTCTAAGAATTCACTGTCCAGTTCTCAAGCCTTTGTGCTGACTGCATGCCACCTTCAGCAGACAGATCCCAACCTGAGTCTGTGAACTATGCAAACGCATCACAAAAGAACCCTGTATTTGTACCTGCTTTCAAAGAGGATTGAAATTACCTACAGAAACAAAACCTCAGAAGGAGAACTCAGGGATGAAAGTATATTCTATGCTCTGCCTCCATAGGAAACCAGGCTAAAATGCTATTTTTATAGTTCCTAGAATCTTGAAAATCTAGGTGTACCAACTGCACTGAAATTGGAAGAGGGTGGTAACTAAATGAGAGTGAGATCAATGCTTGGTTTTAGAAAAGAGGTTTTTAGGGGCCTGCACATGTCAAAAATTAATTCTGGTCCACAGTTTGACCTTTCTCCCGTATCTGGTATTTTGTAAGTAACTTTCATTTTAGGATTCCGTCGTCTGCCTGGCCAGGCTATCGTCTTGTGAAAGACAAGCCCACAAAAGAAGAGGGGCACTGTTAGCGTTCCTTCCCTTAGCACCTGCCAAGGGTGGGACGAGCTAAAACACGCACTAAATCAGGAACTACACGCAGAGATCACAGTTGTCAAACCCAAAGGGAATGAAAATCGACTGCTTTATTTCTTCTTCTTCTTCTTTTTCTCTTTTTACTTTTGAATGTATCTGCCCTGATTAAGGGGGAGGTTGTATCCACTGGCTCTCAGCAGACCACAGAGTCTGAAACTCCAGTCTCTGCATCAACGGACACTGCGGATCCCTTGTTTTACCCTAGTTGGTATAAAGGCCAGACCCGGAAAGCTACCACCAACCCACCTTCCACCCCAGTGAGCGAAGGTCTGGGGCACATAGGGCCTCCAGGTTCTGAGGATTCGAATGTGCAGAAGGCAGAAGTGGCAGAAGCCGCAGCCAGTGAGAGGGCAGCAGTGAGTGGTAAGGCAACTAGTTCACCTGCAGCTACTTCTCAGGTTAGTGTTGATGCTGTTGTGTCTGAATGCTTCCCTGTGCCGCCCAGAGTCCTGCTAGAATCACAGCGAGAAAGAAGGGCTTCCAAAGGGGCAGACAGAAGCTGTGGCCTTGGGAAAATCTCAGGAACAACTCAGCCTCAATGCTGGCTTATTGTTTTTGCCTTATATTGACCTGTTTTTTTAAGCCTTACATAAAACAAAACAAACAAATAAAAAACCACAATTTGACCACTCTGCTCGTAAGTGGTGACCTCACACCCGGCTTCCCAGGGGAGGGGGCTCTAGAGGGCCTGGCCCTTCAGCATGCAATTGAGGGCTGTTTTGTCTGCAGTGACTGGCTGGTGTCCCTGTTCCCCTTTGCAAGGCTAATTATCCTTGTTCAGCCTCTTCTATGTCCTCCTTGGGCTTCCAAAGACTAATGACCTGCTTTTGTGCCTTTCCCAGCAAACCCCAAGGAGCACGTTTGAATTGCGTTCTAAGCCTGCTCTGGAAAATAACCTGTGACTCATGGATTCTGGGAGTGTGCTGGCAACGTCTAGACAAAGATAGTCTTGGCTTGATTAAACCAGTGCTTCCTGAGCATGTGCTCCTGGGAGCAGAAAAGCACAGGTTTTCTTCCATCAGATTTTTAAAAAAGGGACACTGTCTTGATTTTTTTTTTTCTCCTTATAATGAAAGTTTGACATCCATGTCTTCTTAACACTGGGTCAGATATTTGCATGGCTCAAAGATCCCATAGAAGAAATCTTCTGCAGTTTCTTCACAAGGAAGAATGTTCATGGTTACCCCATACCTGTGAGCATTCTTAAATGGTGTGTGGGTGTGAGTGTTGCCCAGACAAGGGCCGTCAAATACTCTGCAGTTCCATGCTCCTGGGTCATCAGGTGATTACAAACAACAAACGACATTTCAAAAATCAGAAAATAACTTATTATCTTGACTGTACTTGTTCCAGTGAACCTCCATTTCATGAGATTAAAAAAAAAGAAAACTTTTTTTGAAAATTAAAAGTAACAGGCTTTGTGCCATGTATTTATTTTCGCAGATGAAAATGACAAAAATAATTGTTTGTTTTAAGGAAATCTTTTGAGGTGGATTTTGGGTTTAAAAAAATGGAGTGAACTTTGATTATTTCTAGAAAGTTTATGGGGATTCTTATATCTTTAGTGGAAGTTGAGTGAGGAAGAGCTGTTTTGTGCAAAAAAAACCTGTAAGGAGCACTAAGTAGGGCTCCAAACCAAAATGAAAAGGCCACCTAAATGATGTTGGAAACATTTTTTGTGATAATATCAGTGAAGCTTTCTTCTTGTTTCTCACAGGAGTTAGCAATCTGCTTAGCACTTTTGGCTTTTCTTATACTTCACTACATCTGGAGTCAGATTCAGTGCTTGATTTTTGCTTTAATGGGTAGGAAAAATTTTCTTTTCCCTTGACTAACATCTCATGTAGTTTCCTTGATCATGTTTCTCTTCTGTGGGCCCAGAGATAAATTTCTCCCCAACCTTGAGCCTCAGCCACCTAAAAAGAACGAAGTTTCTAGACAATACTGTGGCCTCAAGCTCCCACAGTGCAATCACCTCAAGGCACCTTCCTGAGGAGAATTGCTTGGTTATCTAATCCTGCATGGAGGGGAATCCTGACTCAGAAGTGACTCGTGGACAATTATTCAGTAATCCAGAAACAATGGACCCTCCAGAATGGCCCTTAGGGGAGACCAGTTTCAAAAGGTCCATGCTACTGTGAGAATCCACTGCTCTTAAAATAGAGAGAGGAGCAGCAAAAGACTCTCTACGGTTTCCATCCTCTTATACCAGAGGAGCCCAGGAGGTGGCCAGATAACTCCTGTTGGGGATACCCAGGCAATTCTTGGTCTGGTGGACAGGTGACCTAGGTGACTTCTCAGTTGTCTTTGAACTGTGAGACTCTACAGTGTCTTTCTTAGGAGAGGGGTATCCCTGAGAGGAAGGGGCCCTGGGAACAGCAACGCCAGGCGGATCGCAGCCAGGTGAAATCTGAATGAGGAAAGAGCCGGAGACCAATGATCATTTACCAGTCATAAAGAATTAGAACCAAAGAAAAGTCATAAAGCCAACAAATGGCATGTTATTTTTGAGACAACTTTCTTAAGGCAAGCCTTTTCTTGATTACTGTTACAAGGGTTGCTTAGAGATTGACATCTTACTCTTTTAATAACTTTTTGAATATTATCAGTTTAATTAATAATATTTAAAGATTCAAACCCCATGTACTTTTAGTAAATGACCCTGCTGGACCTAAGACCCAGCTCCCCGTGCCTGTAGCTCAGAAGCAATTCAGGGTGACTGGTGCTGAAAGGCCTCCACTATTTCTGGCTCATTGACTTTTCCCTGGGTTGACATTGACTTTTTCTGGAAGCTCCCATCATACAGTTTCTTTTTGCCTCATTAGCTGTCTGCTCAGCACAGGCAGCGGAATCTTCGTGGAGCCTTGTCATGTCTTTACCTGTGTGTGAGTGGGGCCTGCCCCCAGGATCTAATAGTCCCAAACTTGTGCCCTTAGAATGTTCTGAGTGCCCTTAAAGTGTGCCCAGGTGCTTAACTCCTCCTCCTGTTATTATTTATGTTGAAGAGAAGTGGGAGGAAGTACTGGCCATGAACTCAGTGGGGCAAATAAGAGAGAGAAAACTCCATGCTTTATTGGAATAATCTAATGTGGATCTGAATAATTGTCTGAGGAGTCCAGCTTACTTTCTGAGAATTCAGGTTTGGGGACTGGTTGCCATATATCCTTGTAATACTTCTCTGAGGCTGCAGGGGGAGAGTCATGCTTTTGTCTGCCATCCACTGAGCCCATGTCATGTACGCTGACATTATTCATGTGCCTGTCTGGTGAGATGAGGGTGAGGCAAGTGGGGACGAGGTGCGGTAGGGTGAATTGACATTCAGTTTTGCAAAGAACCTTGCTTGCGTAGTTCTTGGCATTTGAAAAAGGGCCTTTCACATGGAGCAGGAAGTCTGTTTATGATGGAGTACCACTCGGATCTGTGAAAAGAGATATGGACAGATGGATAGAGATCTCACCATAGTGTAAGATTTCCTGGCCTCTGAATTTTTTGCAGGCCTGATTTACCTTTACCACCTCAGAACCCAGCTTACTAAATTAGTATTTATCCAATGCAAGGTTAGCTTGTTGGCATTCCATACTTCATCATTAGTCTTTCCCTGAACATTTAGACTGATACAAAGTTCTCCATGCTTTACTGGCAGTCTGACCTCGCTTTACTGGTCCCATGTCAGGGAATGAGGTTGCTTTAGAAACTCAGAAGCATCTCAGGCTCACTTGCTCATCTGGTAACTCACTTCAGACCTCATCAACAGAACTGCAAATCTTTTAAGAAGACCGGAGCTCTATTTTCAGGTGCTTTCCTCATTGCCATTCATCTGCCCTTGCTTTTTCTGCCTGTGACTTTATGCAGTGCCTACTTTATCCGTACTTTCTCTCTTCACCTAATCACATAGGTAGTTTATGTGTTAGAAGCTGGTCATGGCAAAAGCTAGACATCAACTCTTTCTACCACTAGTGAATGGGGACTCTGCTTTTTTTTCTTTTTTTAAGATTTTATCCATTAATTTTTTTAGAGAGAGGGGAAAGGAAGGAGAAAGAGAGGGAGAGAAACATCATTATGTGGTTGCCTCTCATGCACCCCCTACTGGGGACCTGGCCTGCAACCCAGGCACGTGCCCTGACTAGTAATGGAACTGGTGACCCTTCATTTCACAGACCGGCACTCAACCCACTAAGCCACACCAGCCAGGGTGGGACTCTGCTTTTTGATAGGTCAGAAGAGCACTGTTGTTTTTCCTACTCTCATTCTCAAAGAAAAAATCATTTCTCAACAAGGTTTGAATTCAGCCCTATATCAGATTGGATCTCATAGAAGGCCCTGGTTCCTATTTGTCCTTCTACGGGATGCACTTCAAACCCAATCACACTTCATTCCTCCCAGAAAACCTCCTAAAAGAAGTCACAGGTCAAACTGTGCAAAGCCTCTCTACATAAACAGGTCTTTAGCTACAAAATTGCCCTCTAAGTTTCCACCTTTCCAGGCCATGCCTGCTAGATGCTCAGTCAATGCAAAGAGAGTTTGGTGAAAATGACATTTGTTCTGTGTCATGTGTTAATTTTTTAAATCATTTTGAAAAAATTACACCAGTCCCTAGTCAACCTTGGAACACAGGGCAATAACAAGGTGGGGAGAAGAACTCTGTGAGACACATCAGCTTCTCTTGGAAAGTAGTCTTGGAAAGTGAGCCTCATCTCCTGGGGTTGCTTAGTCCAGTCTGCTCCCATCTGCTGCCCTTCCTCTTCCTACAGTACTTACATGTAAATTATATCTGGGTGTTAACACAGGGACTGCCTCCATCCCTGGCCCCACCTCCATGGGCAATTGGGTATTTGGGGGGTGAATATGAATGGCAATTAGATTTTCCTGAAGTGGAAGCAGCAGATATAAGCCCCTCCCTGTTCCCCTTTGTCCCTTCCCTGTGAGATTTAGTGGCCTTATGTGCAAGAATTTGCCCAAATCATTTCATGGGAGCTGTTCAGGGAACAAAGATTTCCAGAGAAATGTCTTCCTATTTGGTGGATTAACTTGGCAGCTGCTCTGGCTGATACCTGAGGTGGACCGTGGCAGCTGTTTCAAGGTTAGAAGACCACCCCACATCTCACCTCCTACACATACACACGCCCCCTCCACAAAGAGCCTTTTTTTTTTTTTTTTTTGCTTTGGAGATAGGGACTTTGACATTAAAATTTTTGCAGTTTCTGCCGCTATAAAGAATCACAGCTCATATATTTTATCAAAATATGAAGTTGTAGTTGTATAAGACTCTAAAGCTTTATCACATTATGTCTATTTTTTGTTTTTGAGAATAAAATATCCACTTTTCACATTCTAATCTTCAAGCCTGAAAATAGACCAGTAAGTTGGGCAGAAATTCTGCCCAGTCTTGGGGCACTGGAAAGATTAATGAAATTAGAAGAAAGGATTTAGGTCCTAGTCATCTTGCTTTTACACCTGACTCTGAGTGTTTAATTTTTTTGAGCCTCCGTTTTCTCACCAGGAAAATGAAGCAACTACTCAATGAGAAGATTCATCTATTTATATAACATAAGAGAGTAAAAACCTAGTACTAAAGATGTTATAAACTGTTTCAGGATGTTTTCATTGGGAGGATTATGGACTTAGGACTAATGCAAATCATTCTGAGTGACAATGTAACCATAAATTCTCAGTGAAATGGATAGCTCATTTCATTTTCTAAAATATATTTCTTTTTTTATGTCTTTTTAATCCTCACCGGAGGACATTTTTTTTTTATTGCTTTTAGAGATAAGAAGGGAGAGAAAAAATCTATGTGAGAAAGAAACATCAACTGGTTTCCTCTCATATGTGCCTGGATGGACAGGGGATCATACACACCTGGACTGGGGGAACAAACCCGCAATTCCCCAGCTGGGCGATGAACCCACAGTGCAGGCATGTGACCTGACCAGGAACTGAACCTGCAGCCTTTCACTTAAGGGATGATGCTCCAGCCAACTGAGCCACACTGGCCATGGCCCAAAATATATGTCTTGTCTTGAAGGTCTTATATAAATCCCCGTTCCCCAAACTGTTTGGCAACTCTCCTCCTAGCCATCCATTTAACTGACTGTTTACCCAGCTGTTACTACCCATTTAGGTAGAGTTTAGATAAATTCCATGAAAATCCATGATGACTCAACTCTGAAGTCCACTTAAAGGCGCTTATAGAGCTTATTGTCCAGTAGAGCAAAGACAGAAGATACACATTACAGACAGTCACACAATATTCGATGAAGGAAAGGATGAAAGATATGTGATTTTTAAATTTACCTATTTTAAGTGTAAGGTTCAAAAACTTTTTACAAATATGTAGCATCATATAGCCACTACCACAATTAAGACATAGAATATTTCTGTCACTCCAAAAAGTTCCCCCATGTGTCTTTGCACTTAATCCGCTCCCTGCATCCCAGTTTATGTTTTGCTTGTCATTATAGTTTTGCCAGTGCTAGAAGATCATGTAAATGTTAAGATGCATTCCGTAGACTTTTGTGACTGGCTTCTTTCACACAGCGTAATGCTTTTGAGATTCATCCATTTTGTTACATTTATCAGTAGCTCATTTCTTTTTATCCTTAGTAGTATTCCATTGCATGGATATAACACAATTTATCTATTCATCACTTGATGGGTGGTTGTGTTGTTAGCAGTTTTGCCTATTTATAATTAAAGCTGCTGTGAACATTCACATACAGATCTTTGTGAATGTGTTTTTTAATTTCTCTTGAGTAAATACTTTGGAGTAAAATTGCTGGATTACATGGTAAATTCATGGTTAACCTCATAAGAAACTGTCAAACTCTTTTATAGTGGCTATTAAATTTTGTTCCTACCAGCAGCGTAAGAAAGTCCTAGTTATTCCACATCTTAGGCAGAAACTGGTATTGTGTTCATCTTTTACATTTTTGCCATTCTAATGAATGTGTAAGGTATCTTCTTATAGTTTTAATTTGCATTTTCATGTGCTTCTTAGTCATTTTTATATTTACTTTGATAAAATATCTGTTCCTACATTTTGCTGACTTTTTTGTTGGATTATTTATCACCTTAGAGAGTTATAAAGTTCTTTATGTATTTTGGATAAAACTCCCTTGTCAGACACGTTTTGCAAATATTTTCTCCCAGTCTATGGTTTGCCTTTTCATTTTCTTAACAATGTGTTTTGAAGAGCAAACACTTTTTAGTTTTAATGAAGTCCAGTTTGTCATTATTTTCCTTTATGATTTGTACTTTTTGGATCCTGTTTAAGAAATCTTTGCTTAACTCAAAATCAAAATATTTTCTCCTAGGTTTTTTCTAGAATTTTTAAAATAGTTTTAACTCTTAAATTAGATCTAAGATTGTTTTAAGTTAAGTTTTATATATGTAAGGTAAGAATATAAGTTTTATTTTTGTGTGTTTATTGGTTTTCCATATATTCATTTTTCCTAGCACTATTTGTTGAAAAAATTATCCTTCCCTCAGGGATTTATCTTGATGGCTATGGAAATTCAAATGACCATATGAATTTTTTATATATATATATTTATATTTATATTTATATATTTATATATGACCATATATGTGTGAGTCTACTTCTTGACTCTCTATTTTGTACCACTGATCTGTATGTTTGTCCCTCTACCAACATCACACTGTCTTGCTTATTATAGCTTTATAAAGGTCTCCAGAGTAGGTAATGTAAGTCCTCCACTCTATTGGTTTTATTTGACTTTATGGGGTTTTTTTTGGTCTACTTACTATTGTATTCATTTTTGCTCTTTATTATTTTCATCCTTATGCTGACTTTGGGTTTCATTTTCTCTTCTCTTTCTAGTTTCTTAGGTTTAAAGCTTGAATAATGGATTTAAAATCTTTCGTTTTTCTAATAAAAAAACATTTACTGCTATAAACTTCCTTCTAGTCACTACTTAGACCATCCCACAAGATTTGATATGTTGTATTTTTATTTAATTCAAAATGTTTTCTAATTTACCTGTTGCTGCTTCTTTGACCCTTGGTTATTTAGATAAGTAGTGTTTAATTTCTAGATATTGGGAGATTTTCTAGATATCTTTCTGTTTAATTTCTGGTTTGATTCTGTTGTGGAGAAAAATATTCTTTATATGATTCCAATCATTTTGAATTTATTAATATTTGTTTAATGGCCCAAAATAGGATCTAACTTGGTGAATGTTTCATGTGCAACTGAAAACATTGTATGTTTTGTTGTTGTTAGGTAGCGTGTTCTACAAATATCAATTAGTTCAGTTGACTTAGAGTGTTGTTCAAGTCTATTATAACTTTACCAATTTTCAATTTACTTGTTTTATCAGTTGCTGAGAGGGAAATTTTGGGGTCTCTGACTACAGTTGTGGATTTGTCTATTTACCCTTTACGTTCTATCAGTTTTGAAATTCTGTTTAGGTGCATTCACATTCAGCAGTGTTGTATTTTCTTGAAAAATTTATCTCAAGATAAATGTTAACAAAGATAACTTCTATCTTTCTTCTTTTTATGTCTGCCCACTTGAAAGGAAATAAAGAGGGTCCCCATTCACATATACTATCTTTTAAGGTAGCTAAGAAAAGAGAGGGTGCAGGTGGGAGGGAGCTCGGAGGAGGAAGGTGCTGACATTCCTTATGGCATTCCAAACGGCTGGTCTGAATCCAACAAGCCGGTCCCCTCCTCCTCCAGCCACGCACAAGGCCAAATATAGCAAAGGCTATATTTCCTTACGCTTTTAAGTGACTAGGCTGAACTTTACAATCTGGTGATTAGTTGTCAGTGATGCATTGGGCCCTATTTTTAGTTTTGATGTACATTGTTTTATGAGCTAATATCTCTGCCCATTTTCATGACACACCTATGCCCTAGTTCACTCCTTGTCCTGTCTAAACCAGTTTCCACAGAGGTCACCCTGTCATGGGAAAGGGACTTCCAGCTTATTCTCTTGGTGGAGAAGGTCCAAGGGCCTCAATCCAAGAGGTGCAGTTGTCTCTTCTCCTGTCCTGAGTGTTTCTATCTAGCATATCATGAACTCAGAGACAGAACTTGAGGAACAGTGTGGATCATCCACACCTGTGAGCTCTTCATTCTAAAATAGCAGAAGGACATGAAGGTCAAGGCCATTGTGGAAAAATGTCACCAAAAGAAAAAGCTAGTCCATGGCCATCTTAATTCTCCACTCAAGACGTTATAAAGGTACTTCCAGAGGAAAATGGAAAAAAAAAAAAAGGAAGGAAAAGAAAGAAGGAAAGAGAAAGAACTGTGGTTTAAATGGTTAAGAAGACAGGCTGGAGCTAGCAAAGATTCTTTTCTCTTCTTGAAGCCCAGGGTTTATTTCCTAGGCTCTCAGAACAAATACATGGGTCCTCAGACCTGAGACTTTATCAAATTTCTCATCATCTCAAGATTCAGTCCCCTTGAAAATATTCGTATTTTCTTAAACAGAACAATAGGCCAAAGCAGGCAAGGGGAGCCCTGAGTCACACACAAAAAAGATAAAACCATTTTCATGCAAATAACCTTTGAGGCCAAATCATTCACTCTGATTTGAAAGGCAAATACCAACTCCAGCTGCCACTAGAGACTGAGAGGTGAAGGTACCAAAAGCTAGGGGCTAGAAGGCTTCTTTTCATTCCATTTCTTTATTTTTTAAATCCTCATCTGAGTATATGTTTATTTATTTTAGAGAGAAAGGAAAGGAGAGAGAAAAAACGTTGACTGGTTGCCTCTGATACAGGCCCTAACTGGGGATCAAACCCACCACATACGTGTGTGCCCTGACCTGGAATCCAACCAGCAACGTTTTGGTGTAGGGAATGATGCTCTAGGAGACCCAACTAGCCAGGGTGGAAGCCTTCTTTTCTGAGCAAGATTAATTTCATAAGGTATTATAAGACATTTAAAAAAATAAAGTAGGAGACCAAAAACATGATTTCCCACAAGTGTGACTATAGGTCCTGTGTTTTTTGAAATGTCTATTTAATTTTCCAAAAGAAACTGAAATGAATGAAAATGTATCTATGTTCTCTAAATTTGATTGAGAGGTTAAGGCTGTCGAATTATTTTCTAACAGAAATCTCTACTGAGAGTGATGGCTGTATTTTACAAATTAGGAGATTCAATCTTACAAATCACTGATATGCCCCATGTCCTGACTATGCTGGAATTTCAACTTAGTAAAAAGAGAGAGAAAACTGATCAGTGGTTAGGACTAGCCTGCATTTACTGATTAACATTATCCAGACTTAATAATCTTGGAAATTATAAGAAGGTATACTAAAGAAATGCAGTCATTTTTACATAGAAAAAATTATAGAACAGTGAGTTTTTTCTTAAACAGGTAAGCATTAGTAAGGTCATTACAGCAACATTATTAATGCTTTTTCATTCGTATTCTACAACTGAAATTTTCTTTTTCTGGGCTCCCCCGCCTTACACCTCTTGCTGGGAAAGTGACATGCTAATAATTGTCAGTTTGGGGGCTTTTCTAGAAGGGAAAAACAATCTGTGTGAAAATTGTAGACTATATTTCTCAGGATCAAATAGCATCCTTAGTAAATGTCACTTTAATAGGAAGCTAAAGGGATATATCCACTTTAAGGAGGAAAATATAATGTAAATTGTGTGTGAGCAATGTAATGAATTCATTTCCCTGGCAACCTGTGCCCACAGTTCTACAATTCTGTGAAAACAGCAGCGCAGGCACCGTGGAGAGCTCTCTGGGGAAGTTACGGCATAGCTAGTTGAGTTTTGCTTCCTGTGTTTTTAAATTACTTATTATTCTCATTTAACCTAAGACCTATGACAGTGCTGTACATCCCTTGGATTTTTTTCTGTCTTTATGTATCTCAGTGATTTCCATGAAATGTCTTTGTTCCCACTACAACCCACAAAGTGAAGAATTATTCCACCATCACATTAATGCATCTAAAAAGCCAATTCCACGTAGCAATGGCTGTAACTCATGTGTGTATATTGCTTTATCATTTACATAGTCTTTCATAGCGATTCTGTCACGTAAACCTCCAACAACCCTATACAGAAGGAATTGTTAAACTTCCCCGTTTCATATTGAGGGATCGTAGAAGATGAGTGACTTGCTCAAGATCACAGAGCAGTTGGAACTTGGTGCCCAGTGATCCCTTGTCTTCCCCTATGGAGTGTGTGTGTGCAGTAAGTGGAGGCCAAGCCCACATCTAGGAAGAGTGAATCCCCACTTCTCTGGAGCTCATGTGACTGAAGCAAAAATAGTGTGACCAAGGGTTCCCTAGCTTTGCCTCACTATTCATGACACAACAGCACAGCTTCTATGGGGCAGAGGTCATTTCTGGCCTCCACTGCTTGCAGGGGTGTGGCTGTCCATTGCAAATGAGAGCACTCCTGTGCTGTAGTGGCACCCCATGCTGCTGACCAACCCTCCTCTCTGTCTGGCTTCCAGGGGAGGAGCTGGCCATTCCCTGAGTCTCATCTGCTCAACAGCAGCAGCTGCCACTTTTCTCTTTGGGTTTGTGGTCACTATTAACAACGTTCAGCACTTTATCCTTAGAATTACTTGGAGCAAGTTCTTCAGCCTTTTTGAGTTTTTCCTTCTGTAAATTAGGCATAATAATAGTATCACCCTCCCATAGCTCTTGAGAACCTGTCTGGCAAGGCAAAGAAGCCCTCGACTATGAGGAATTAATGATATAATTAGCAGTTCTTTCTAATTCAGTTCTCCTTTCAGAAACAGTGAGGACACTCTACACTGGACACCCAGTCAACAGGTTCATATCTGAGAAAACAGCTGGCTTTAAATTTTTGCTTCCCCACCTGACCCCATCAATTCCTGTTTGGTTTGTTTGAAACAAACAGAATACACTGTACATCTTCCCCTAGGTTAAGAAAAAGTGAGCGAGTTTAAATTCTTGTTTCATAGGCCGGAGGAAATGAATCATTTCAGATCTTCCCTTAACAAGAAGGAAGCAGCTAAAGGCAACGAAGCCCCCAAATCAACTACCTTCACCCGTCCCATCAGTCACCCAGTGGGTAGAGCCGTAAATCCCCCAAAAGAAAAAAATGTGTTTTTATTGAGTGTTTTCCTTCCAGAGTTCCTTTGGAGGAGAGTGTACCTATTTTTTTCTTCTGGTTTTCATGGACAGCGTGCTATATTTTGACAGTTCTGTGCTTCATTCCTAACATATCTTGATTGCTCTGCCACCAAGCAGAAATGTCTACGTTCCTGTTAAAGAAATGCCCACAGTGGCAGACCTGCCCAACAAAGTTTCCAGGGCTTAGACTCTTACCTGTGAGCCACAGACCACCTCATTTACTTGTCCCGCATGACGACTGGCCCAGGCTCTTGGCTGTACTCTCTTTTCCAGTCTGGAATCCATAATCCTTAAGCTATCCATGGGTCTGAGGTTCAGGAATGCTAAGTAGGGGAGCAGGCCAATGCTGGGGTTTAGTCTTTCTGAATAAACATTCTAAACATGACCTCAGCGTTCCTACTCACACCTGTTTCCAGCATCTGGCTTTGCTTCTCTGACCCAGCCTAGCAGGTGCAGGGTAGACACAGGGAGATTGCCCATTCAGCAGCCTCAACTCTAGCCTTACCCCTCCTATCCACATTCCTTTAAGGCAAATGTATTTCATTATAGACAAGCAAGGGTTCTTCTGAATTGGCCTAGAAAGACTGGCATTTAACATGCAGTGGATCTAGTTACCAAATGCTTGCATTTGTGATTGACATTCACAGCAGCAGAGAGGAGATGGAGGCCCAAGTGTGGGGGCCCGGACACAAAGTTCCTCACTGCATAATGGCCTGGCAGAGTGGCTAACCTGTCCACAACAGTCATCCCTCAGGATAAGACATGACATTCCTAGGTGAAATGTTATCTTGCAAGAGTGTACATCAAGCTGTTGTCATCCATTGATACATTACTTGCAATTCAGTTTATCAGATCAGTGACTATCACTTGGATAAGTCTGAGGGAAGGGGATGGAAGACGGATAAGTTTTAAGGGATCAGGATCATGAGTGATGTAGAGGATGACCATTTGCAGAAGGGCTGAGGCTGGTACCTCTTGGAGCCCTAGGAAGCCTATTGGCAGCCTGCGGGTACTGGTTACTGATCAAAATGACCTGGCAGAGCTCACTCTTTTACTTTTGGTTAGCTAAAGTAATAATAATAAATTAATAATAATAATCATTATTATTCCCATCCTCAATGTGGCTACCCAGACTTGTTGCAGAATGAATATCAGGAAAGCACCTGTTCAGTTTTGTTCAGTCAGCGTATCATGTGCTGCGAGCTCCATTTAGGCAAAAGGAGCGGCTGGTATTGCGTCAAGCTACAGCAAGGGCATGTTCACTAGTCTGCACCCAGTTACGTCCCGGGTGCTAAGTGCCCAGAGGTACATCTGGCCTCAGCTGAACACTGAAGGCACTTTCACACTTTGATTTTCAAGAATTGTGCCACAAGAAGCATGTTGGCTTTTTAAAAACTTCATCACATTTAGCATAAAAAATCAAGCTAAATATTCCACTGAGCATTCTACTCTCTTTTCTTTGACACCTTCCTACTAAAAGCAAGTTAAGAGCAACAAGCTGGCGTGCCCTTGGAGACTAAGACGGCAACACTAGTGAAGAAGCAGGTCAAGTAAAAGAAAATGTTGATAGAAGCATAAATACAAAATACAGTTTGCTTTCCTTTTAATTCTGCTCTGAGCATAGCAACTGCACAAACACAGTGAGAAATGACCATTGAAACCAGCCTTGCACCAGGGAGGCAAAAGGGGGTGGTGGGTCCTGAGTGAAGCAGGAGAGAGAGAGAACCTAAAAATGCAGACTTTAATGTGAAGTCTCCTAATTAAAAAAAAAATTAATTTTAGTAAAAAAATACATAACATAAAAATTGCCATCATTATAATTTCTAAATTACAGTTCAATGGTGTTGAGTATATTCACACTGATGTACAACCAATCTCCAGAACTTTTTCATGCTGCAAAACTGAAACTCTACCTATTAAACAACTCTCCATTGCCCCCTATCCCCAGCCACTGGCATCCAAGTTCTGCTTTCTGTTTCTATGTTTTTTGACTTCTTTAGATACATATAAGTGAAATCAGACAGTATTTGTCTTTTTCCGATGGACTTATTTCATCTAGCATAATGTCCTCAAGACTCATCCATGTTGTAGCATGCGTCGGAATTCTCTTTGTTTTTAAGGCTGAATAATATTCTATTATATTTATATGCTTCATTTTGTTTATCTGTTCGCCCAGTGATGGACACTGGAGTTGCTTCCGCCTCTTCACCTCTTAACAACTGTGAATAGGGCTGCTATGAACATGGGTGTGCAAATATCTATATGAGCCCCTGCTTTTATCTCTTTTGAGTATAGACCCCAAAATGGAATTGCTGGCTAATATGGTAACTCTCTGTTTAATTTTTGAGGAACCACCATACTGTTTTCCACAGCAGCTATAGCATTTTACATTCCCACCAACAGCAAAAGAGTTTCTTTTTCTCCATATCCTTGCCCTTGATTTTAAAATGTTTTTTTACCTAGAGAGATTATGGATAATGTCTGCTCTTGGCCCCCTTTCTTTTCTGGTCCGTATTGTTTGGAGGAAAATCTAATAACTGAGGGCCTGACGGTGTGAAGGTAGCACACTCAAATTGTTTAATACCAAATTTTGAATGCTGTAGGACATTAACAGCTAAAATATTTGAAATGGAAGATAGATTTTAAACTTGAGTACAGAAAAGCACAAAAATATATTGAAATTCCAAAAGCAGTCCCAAATGGTTTGGTTTCACAAAGATTATATCCTCTGTGAAAAATACCTTGCCCAACTAGTGCCCCCCTTTAACAGCCGTATGGAAGTTTTGCTAGATTAGAAATTGCCTCCAAGGAACAGAGGCTACAAAATGGACCTGATGGTTGGTTCCTCTAGGCAGAACTCACTATTCACTCATATAGAATGGTTAGAAAAAAGTACTTTATGTGTCAACGATATGCCCACATTACTTGTTTTTGTTGTTGTTGTTGTTGTTTGTTTTTGGATTTGTGACAGTAAGGTAACTATGGTGGGGAGGAGAAGAACTTGATGTGCATAAATAAGCACAGGATTTTGTCAAGATGATGTTCATTCCATCTCGACTTTAAGGACATTGAGGTGGCCAGCCCATACCAACAGAATCCAATAGCAGCCTTTTTGTAAAAGCCCAACTGTACTTGATGTCAATTATTCCTTCATAGAAAACTGCATGTTTCCATTTCTTTCTACTCTGGCTAGTTGATTTTATCATATTATAGAGCAACGTGGCCATGGGAGAGATAATCCCAAAGCTATAGGGACTCAGGATAATTTTACTGAACTTGAAACACTACCCAGAAACATATATTTAGGGTAAAATCTGATAAAGTGCAGGACAGTCACTCATTTTTCACTCTAAAATATTTTGAGCAGCAAAAAAACTACATACTTATCAAAGTTCTGCTTTGCTTGCGCCAGATATTGTCCATTCATGTAGCAGCTTCATAAAATCACCTGGGGCTTCTACGTTGAATGCATGTGCCTACCTTGTTGCTTTGAAATCAGTGACATTCTAATCCAGTGGGATAATCTAAGTCATCAGAATATGTTAGCCTGTCCTTGGTAGTTCTCCTAGGAAGACCTGTGTTTTCTGTGGTCCCTTTAAATATAAGGAGTCCAAGTTTATACATCAAACTGTATCTCAGCAAGACTTCTTTTTAACTGTCCCTCATTTCACCAAGTTATAGTTGAAACTCAAAATGACATAAATACAGGGGTGGCAAAAGTAGGCTTACTGTTGTGAGTACACAAAACACTGTTTATTCTTGTATTATTATATATTAGTTATTGTATTATCTTCCATATGAACAAAAGCAAACCTACTTTTGCCCCACCCTGTAAATTTCACTTGTGCAATTAGATTGATCAATTACTTCAAAATTACAACTTGTATCTGTTGGGTATCTATAAAAGATAAATGTCTTTTATAGTGATATCTATACAAAAGATAGATACCTCTTTAGACACATTGATGTTATTAGATATTATGGCCTAAAGAAAAAAAGTCCTTTCATTCATGATTTGATCAAAACTAAGCCTGTATTTTTGCAAAAATTGTACTGCATATATTCATGTCCTAGTACAAATTCTTACTTTAGCAGTGGAGCTATTATAATAATTATAATAATGTCGTGTGATATCATGTGATGTAGCAATATCATTTAAAATGGGATTTTATTTATTCTGCAGACTTTTCTAAATCCAAAATCCTGTTAGTTTCAAGGCAACTTTTATTTCAGTAAATAATGTACAAGTGGCCTTTCAAAAATTGTAGAATAGCCTGGACTCTTTCCCAAGAACTTCCCACTGCATGCATTACTGTTGCCCCTTTTTGGATCATGAGTGTGAATTACATTCATGGCTCTTGACCATGGCCAAGATAACCTGAGCTTGCTTTCCATCCCTCATAGTAATTATGTTCTATATAATTATTATAATGATGATCCTTTCTTCTCAGTAGAAAAGTGACTGGACCAACCCCAAAGGACTAGCCTCTTATTCCTCTGACTCAGACTTTCTTCTGTTGCAGATTGGATTTGAGGACCCTCCCCTCCAGGCACAGGCTGCAGCTTCAGGGAGTGGGAATGGAGCTGATTCTGAGCCAGCTCGCCATGTCTTCTCCTTTTCCTGGTTGAATTCCCTGAAAGAATGATGTTCATTCCAACTGCTGCCCCTCTGTCTGCCTGGCTGAGATGTACACAGGGAGGAGGGAAACTGGATGAAATTAATATGATGCAGATGATGAAAGGGACCTCTGAACAAGATTTCTTTTTAAAAAATCTTTAATTCCAGATGACTTCTCTAATACATTAAGGGAAAACAGTTGCAGAAAGCATTGGAAAAAAGAAACTTGATCTTCTGTAAATCTTTTACTGTGTGGGAAGCATTAAAAAGGATGTGTAAGTGTGGTATGTGTGAGCGTGCGTCAGTAACAAGTGGCAAGTGTTGAAAAAAAGTGGGCACTACACTCTCATCTCCAATAGGCACTGGCTTTTGTTATTGTATCATAGCAGTTCTTATTCTCTTTCCTTTTTAACAATGCAGATGGTCAGTGAAATTCAGTATTAATTCACAAGTGCCTGATTTATCAGTACATGGACAAAAGGTAAATCATTGACCAAAGGATGAAATGTTTCACAAAGGTTTCCTCTTTTCCCTTATATATATCACTGGATGTATATCTAGAAATGTTCTTTGACTCTGGTGACACTTTCATAGTCCAGAAGGCTGAAGGCCTAGGACAATTCTTGTGACATTTTTCTAATCTTAGTTTTAGATATGCAGGTATCAGGTACTTTAAGTGAAAAAACCTTTTCAACAGGAACTGTCTACTTTCTCGTGTATCCACTGAGACACAACTGCATGTATTTAAATATATATACACACAATATAATATATATGTATATGTATTTAAATCATGTTTTATTTGTCCCACTATAATGTCTCCTTCAGAACATAAGGATAACTTTACTCTGTATGAACTCTTAAATAAATGCTGTTTTTAACAACTTAGTCTTATAATGATTTATTCACTGTTTCATATTATCTTATTAATCCATTAGTCAAGTGTATTTAAAAGGTCTCAAGGGAAAAAGCACCTTCATACATCCAAATTAATTTTGAAGTATTACACATTCATGAATTTTTAAAGTTATAACTACTAAAGATGAATGCATTATAAAACTAATTCAGGGTGTTATTTGATTTTAGAAGTGAATAAAGATAGTTTATATTTCTGAGAATTAAACTGATTAGGGTTGGCATAGACATAAATGAGGAGGGTGTTTGTGGAATTATTAAAGTCAAAATATTCTTTATAAAATTTTTTTCCCAAGTGCCATTTTATAGCAACTAAATTTAATTGTTTTAAGTGGAGAGGCTATCGAGTTCTCCTATTAGAAGTAGGAAAATACTTAGAAAAAGTATTTTATGAATAATGTGTGAGAATTTCTCATGGGAAAAAATGCAGCATTTTGGCCCTAAAGTTTGGAGAAGTGCCCTTTCTCAATCCTTCCTCTCTTTTCCTTTCCTCCTTCCCCAGACCTCTCCAATTAAGTTTGCATCTCACAGTTAATCGGGTTAAATGTCATTTCCATTATGAATTGATCTTAGAGTTGAAAGCAACTTCCCAATTTAACTCAATCTCAGAGTAGTAATCTGAGGTACAGAGATGAGCCCCAAAAGATCACAGGATTTATATTTGTTTTTGTGGTAGAAACAAATGCCAGGGGGTTTGTTTTTTTCTTGTGTTGAAGTCAGCTTGGAAGAAGCCAGGAGCTGAGAGTATTTTTTGCTACAGGCATTGAAGAGGAGAAATAAAGTCATGATTACGTTTGCAACATTTATTAAAAATATAACTATTGAACACTCTCTTACACAACCAAATTGACCAAGGATTGTAAAGATGTTTTATTACTGAAACATTTGCAAGGAAAAGTTGATTCAAAGAGCTTACAGGTTTTCTCTCACCCACCCAAGAGAACGACATTCTCTTTGGCTTAGACCGCAACAAAATCAGGTGGGTGACTTCTGTCTGCTTCTTCAAAATGTTTCCTCCTGGGTCTATACTCTTTTAAACACCATTAAAGACATTTGGAAATGAAAACTAAAAGTAGACAATACAAACACCATTTTGTTGCTATTACTGCACATGAACACACTTTGTGCATGCTAATTAAGGAGTAGAGGCGCTCTCGCTGTACATCCTCTACGTTTCAAGCTATATAAAAATAAACAAATGATGACAGAGCAACGCTATGGTACAGAATATTGTATTATTTTTACTTTTGTGCTAAATGCAGAATCTTTTAGGGCAGTGGCCAAACGCACCGTTTCATTTCCCAACAATCTCCATCAGTTTCCTGTTGCTGTGAGCTTGCTGCGCTAACTGTTCGGCCCTGGCCAGTTCCAAGACTTCTCGGAGGAGGTGGAAGGTGAGATCCAGCGAGATGGGAGCTTCCTCGGATCGCCTCTCCTTTTCCGGTGCCTCCGGGCGACCGCGGAGGGCGCCCTCAGGGCCACGCCCCGCGGGACCCGAAAGCCTGTCGAGCGGGCGCTGGCGCCGCGACTGCTGCTGCAGGAACACGCGGAGAAAGTTGTCGGCCAGCTGGTCCGGCGAGGGGCTCCTGCCGCTGCCGCCCGCGGCGGGCGCGGAGGCAGACCGGAGGGGGGCGGCGGCGCTCTTACTGGGGTTGCCCTGGCGGAGGACGTATTCCTCCCGCATTCGGAGCCGGACCGGCCGCGACTGCTGCTGCTGGGGCTGCGGCGGCGGCGGGAAGAAATCCGTGGGCTGGGGGAGCTGCCGGGAGCCCAGGCTGGGCCCGCGGACGAGGAGGGCCCTGCCTGGTGCGCAGGGCAGGAGTGCCAGGAGCAGGACGCCCGCGGACAGGAGCAGCGGCAGCCTCATGTTGGGGCGCGAGCTGCGGCACAGAAGTGGGCGGAGGGCGGAATCAGAGAAGGAAAGAGAGAAAGAGTTGGTCAGAGTTTAGCTCCACAGGAAAAGCGCGTAGGGGAGGGGCGGGGGTCTTCCCACCGGGCGTCCGCAGGCAAGCTCCGGGGCTCGCCGGGCGCTGTCCGTAGTGTTGAAGCCCTCGAACCGGGACTTGGAGAGCGGGAGTGAGAGGGGAACAGGAAAAGGCGCGCCCGCGGGGCTCGCAGCCAAAGCTCAGCCCCTCGCCCAGCGGGATGACCCTTCTCCTCCTGGACCCCTGCAGGGACTGTCCCTGGGTCCCCTTTCTAGCGGCCGCTGAGACCGATTTCTCGAGCTCTAGAGAGCATCTACAAATCTAAGCTCGCAGCCGCTCTAAGCCCCGACCCCTTTCCGGATGTTTCAGCGTTCCTCCGAATTGAGAACTTCTCCCTTCTCCTCTTCCTCATCTATCCCTGCCCCAGCATCCCTCTTTCGGGGGTCAGGATCGGTGGGGCGCTCGTCTACACAGCCAACGAGGAGTAACTGAAGTTCGGGTAACGATGAGTAGCCGTCTAAGTTTGCTTTTGCCACATCCCAGCCACTATCGGGATCTTGAGGCACGGCCAGCAACCACACGCACGCGCGCACACACACACACACACACACACACACACACACACACACACACGCCCGCCCGCCCGCCCGCCCGCACGGGGACAGCGGCCGCGGCAGCCGGGGAGGCACGGGAGGAGCCCGGGCGGCGCGAAGTTGGAGGCGCGCGTCTGTCTGAGCGCACCCTACCTGCTGAGGCGCTGCTGCAGAGAACGTCTCCGCGGCTTTTAAGGGGTCTTTCTTTCCTTCTCCTTCCTGTTTCCACTCTGTTTTTCTTTCCCTCTTCTCTTTCTCCTCAGTCTCTCAACGGCCTTGAGCTCTGAGTTTCTCCCCACCAGAGCCTGGAGGGCGCTTTTATAGCGTCGACCCTCTTCAGAAATCACGCATTTGCCTAATAAGCTGACGCTCTCTTGACAGCTCGATTGCGTGCTGCCTCTGCTCCTGCATAAATCATAAGGTCCTGCCAGGGAACCAGGGGCAGAATTTTTGCTATCTCAACACTGAATCTCACATCCAATTATATCAACAGATATTTATCGCCTCCTTGGTGACGTCAAACAGCCCTAAAATGGAAGGACTTCATATGACTTGTCCATTGACAAAAATTCTTGAATGAGATTTCCCAAGTGTGAAAACATATTGACCTCTTAACTACGAAGAGCCAATTTGAGGATCAGAAAAACAGACTGCGAATGGGAGGGGATAGGAAGGGAAAGTTTCAAGGGGAGGGACGTCTATCAGTGCACAGTCCTGCAGGGAAAACAACCAGCTATAGGAGCAGTTCTGGCTCCTCCCCTTCCCTTGCTCTCCTAACTTCTCTGGCCCAAGTTGTCTTGAACAGTGCCTCGGTATCTGAAAATGTCCCTTTGCTGAGAGACAAAGTGTCCCAACGCCTTCCTACCTGGATAAAAATGAAGAACCAGGAGCTGGACGGCAGGGACACTTAGTTTTTAAGCCTCTAATTGCCTTTTCTTCTCAAGAACAGGTAACAGAATTGTGAACATGCAGAGCCAAGACCAATAGTGCTCTTAAAACGCAGCTCGGGATTTTAAAATAATGGCAAGAGCAACTCCTATAATGAAGGGGCACAAACCAGGTTCAGTCTGGGGTGCAGCAAAGATCTTAAGTTCTTCCAGGACCTTATTGCTCCTCCTTTGTCTCTTCTATCAGAACTTTGGACTTTTCTATTCCCAAATTAGAGACAGGACTAGTGAGAGGTGTATCGGTTAAACAATCTTTATTTAGTTTACTAAGTGCAAACCCAATGAGAAAAGCATCTGTTAACTTCCTAGTCTATCTTGGAAAAGGCCTAAACTGCTTTATAACAGAGCATGTTTACATTAATGGATTAAACCTGTTAAAAGGTAAGCTACTCATTCATTATACTTTCAAATACTATTAACATCTACGATGGTATCCATATCAGGGGCACCTAGGGTTTTTTTTTTTTTATTATTAATCATTTCTTACTACAAATTCAAATGTGCTCCACAGGAGGCTGGTAAATAAATAAATGATCGCTGGCACTACCACAGAATGGAATGCATATAAAATGCACACTCACGTTTTGAATTAAATTGATACTACCATATAGGTGGGAGGCAGTTGCCTCTAATTCTGCAATTCAAAACACAATGTCAAACTCTGGTATCTACAGTTCAGCTTCTAGATAACAATCAGAATTGTTTATCAGAAATTTCCTCATTTCTTATTTCTGGTACCTCTGCTGCTTTCCTTGTTGCTAACATGACAAATGATGCAATGCACAGTCCAACTCCTACGTGGGCTCTATGCCAATCTACAACTGCTCTTAGAAATAAAAGGAAGGTAAAAAGAGAAATTCTGGCAGTTTCCAGAGAAGTCGGCCCATAGGTGGACCGTTGTGCTATGGAACATCCTTTGACAGGAGAGAACAGAGAAAGAAATGTGTCTTTAGGGAAAGATGTGAGTTGTTAACAGAAGACCATGATTATGGAAAATGAGATTTCAGAGAAAAGCTGTGTTTTATATTGTCAGGGAGCATACAGAACCTTAATTTTTGTTCTTGTGGGCCTTTTCCCTTTTAAATTGGAATAAATCTCAACTTTTTTGCTTACTTTCCTTTATGAACCTGTCTCTGTTCCCACTGGCAGGTACCAGCTTGGATGTCACTCTGGAGGTGGAAGTAGACTCGGAAGGCGAGGTTCAGGTAAATGGATGCAGAAGAAGAACAAAGAAAGGACTAAGTCCAGCACATTAGCTAGGGGGACCTGGGAGTTTCCTCCAGAGAAGACATGTTTTGGGTCTATCTTATTGGGCCATATAGAGGATGTTGTTTTAGCAGAGCTCCCTCATCATTGTTGAATCCTTGCTGTGAGGTTTTCCTAGAGTAGGTAGTTAGGGACAAAGTGGCTCTGACTAAGAGTGAGGAACAAAAGGCCTATATCCCTGAAGAACAGGGACTGGGCAGAGTAGTCTCTCCCTATTGACAATTTATCCCAAAGTTAGATCTCATCAAATCACTGAATGTTCACCTTAGAAATGGCTTGAAGAGCTCATTTGGTTTAAATGAGAACCAGAGAGGTTAGTGACTTACCTGAAGTCACTCAACTAGTTATGGGAGGTTCTTTTGACCACCAGCTGTATTATGTCTATAATATAACAATATCCTTTGAACTTACTTTTCCAGGAAAGACACATGAACAAACTTAAGTGAGAAGACAAGTTTAGGTAAAGGGTTATATTCATACACTAATCCTGAGGTAACTTTTCTTAGAATTTTCTTATATTGATAAATTTTATCACATATATATCTCTTTAGGCATGAGAACACAGAGATTCTCTGTGCATGCTGATGCCTGGGAACCAAATTTTAAGTTTCTCTGTGAACACACTGCAATTTACCTTTAAGCTGAATCTTATAATTATAGCAAGAAGTTTTAAATGCATTGCCAACTTAAGATGCATTAATTTTGTTAAAGTATAGAGTTATGTAGTTCTCAAAATAATGATACAGATGTAGGATTGGAAAAATAACATGATGCAGAGGACTTACATGTGCAGTAAACTAAACACCCAAGTCCATAAAAATCACCACTGACAGATTCTATCTCACATGAAGGAATAACTTTTTGAAAGGAGTCATTGGAGAACCAATTTAAATAAAACATAACATATGGTATAGTTAAAATTAAAAAGACATGGCACAGCAGTCCAATGAATAAAGAAATATCAGAAATAATAGGTAATTGCTGGGCCTATTCCTGTCATCTTCATCTCCTTGCCCTTTTGAGGAGTATCCCGACACGGGCTTCTATTGGTAAAGTTCATAGCAAACAAACACAGTCTCTAAGTCTGCTAACTGAAACATGTGTTGAAAGAAATCTACCATCTCCAATGACAGCCTTTAAAACTGCCTGGGGTCTACAGGTGGTTTGGTAACTGCCTGTAACTGTGCTTTAGAGGGATTAATAACTAACTACCTCCACATCCATAGGAAGGGCTAGAGAAAGGATCTCCAACAGCATAAATATCTAACTGTTTCACAGGTAACAGTAACTTCTAATCTCTTCTGATTATCAAAGCCATTCATCTTCCTTGTAAAAACTTGAACAGTTAGAAAGGTATAAAGAAGAATACAAAATTCCTCATATTCTAGAATCTAAAGACAATCTCAGTTAACATGTTGTCATTTCCCTTGAGAAATTTTCCTGAGTTTGTACATTTTACTTAATTGAGGTAAGACTGTGTTCCTAATTGTGAATCTCTACTTAAATTAAAAAACAAAACAAAACCCTCTCTTAGTTAAGAGAAAGCTAATTGGTTGAAGAAATATTTTCCAGATTCCTAGATTAGGTTTACGACCCATGATTTTTGTTCATCTACCATCATGAATGTCCTCCATCATAAAGTTCACATTTTAAAATCATTACTGGTACAACATGCACCTTCCTTGCTGAACTATAAACTGTGTAACAGAGATTTGATTGTATTTATGAACTTCCATATTCATTACTCCAGCCCCTAGTAAGTATTAAAACATGGTAGATACCCAACAATCCTTGAATAGGTAAACTATTGAAAATTTGTTGCATGAATAAAGTATAAAACAACCATTCATAAGACTATTCGTCCATAAATAACTAGACATTTTATAACCAAAATTTTATAACCTACTTTTTTCACTTAAAGTTATATTTCAAACATTTTCCTACATCTAAATGGCATCCATTTTATTGACAGCATGGTATTCCATCAAGAAATGTATCACAATTTCTATTTTTTCCTCATTGTTGATCACCATTCTAATAACCTGCTTTTTAATTTTTCTTCAGTATCTTACCCTTACACCTTTAAATAATATTCCCACAGAATCTCTTCCTGATCCTTCAGATATGAACATTATCTTTTATTCCCCGGGCTGTAAATTGAGAATGTTATTATCCCTTCAGATTTTTACACACTCTGCTGCACCTCGATCTCCCAAGCTCTGTCAGCTGTACTTTCACTTCTAGAATGCCAGTGTTACTATTTTTGCAACCATAGTAAAGTCTTCTACTTTGACTGTAGATTGACCTAAATTTAAAGTTCAATATAGTTATTAGTTATTGACTACATAAAAATTGTTCGCTGTAGAACAAAGTCATAGCTTTGATTAGATTCCCTTCCTTTTTTTTGCCTTAGAACTATCAACTCTCTTTTTTATATTCACAGTTTGGTTTTTCCTAGAATTATTGTTTTAATTATGTTCCCAATCTTTTTCAGATTTTGAATCACAACAAGTAATCTATCAAATCCTCCTACTCTTTTTAAGACTCCTCTCCTTGTGCACTCAAACCTGCTGCTTTCAGACTGGTCACTTTCTATTTTAAAATTATTATTTGTGTTTTCTATCAAAAGGGTCAACCTCAAAATTAAAATAGCAAGTTATTTTACCAGCAAAATGAGTGTATTCAGGAGGCTGGTCACTTTCTTTCTTTTTTTTTTTTTTTAATATTCACAGCAACAATGTTTATAATAGTAAAAAAAGCATAAATCCATCAACAGAATAGATAAATTATGATATATTCATACAGTAGCACTTATATTCCAGTGAAAGTATATGAACTCTAGTTATCTGCCACAATATTGATAAATCTTTTTTTTCCATTTTCAATCTATATGCCTTTATTTCTTTTTTTAAATTACTTTATTGTTATTATTTACAGTTGTCTGCATTATCCCTCCACCACATCCCCCAAGCCCAGCCAAACCCACCTCCCCACCCTGCTTCCACCCTCTCCCTGGGTTTTGTCCTTGTGTCCTTTATAGTAGTTCTTGAAAACCCTTCCCCTCGTTGTCCCCTCCCTTCTCCCCTCTGGTTACTGTTGGATTGTTCTTAATTTCAATGTCTCTGGTTATATTTTGCTTGCTTTTTTCTTTTGCTGATTATGTTCTTATATAAATCCCTTTAACATTTCATACAATAAAGGCTGGGTGATGATGAACTCCTTGAACTTGACCTTATCTGAGAAGCACTTTATCTGACCTTCCATTCTAAATGAGAGTTTAGCTGGATAGAGTATTCTTGGATGTAGGTCCTTGCCTTTCATGACTTGGAATACTTCTTTCCAGCCCCTTCTTGCCTGAAAGGTCTGTTTTGAGAAATCAGCTGACAGTCTTATAGGAATTCCTTTGTAGGTAACTGTCTCCTTTTCTCTTGCTGCTTCTAGGATTCTCTCCTTATTTTTAATCTTGGGTAATGTCATTATGATGTGTCTTGGTGTGTTCCTCTTTGGGTCCAACTTCTTTGGGACTCTCTGAGCTTCCTGGACTTCCTCAAACTCTATTTCCTTCACAAGCTTGGGGAAGTTCTCCTTCATTATTTGTTCAAATAAACGTTCGATCCCTTGGTCTTCCTCTTCTCCTTCTGGCACCCCTATGACTCAGATGTTGGGACGTTTAAGGATGTCCTGGAGGTTCCTAAGCCTCTCCTCAGTTTTTTGAATTCTTGTTTCTTCATTCTTTTCTGTTTGGGTGTTTTTTTCTTTCTGCTGGTCCACTCCATTGATTTGAGTCCCAGTTTCCTTCTCATCCCTATTGGCTCCCTGCAGATTTCCCCTCCGTTCCTTTATATTATCCTTCATTTGTTCAAGTAATTGCGACAATTTTTTGTCGAATTCTGTGAGCATCCTGATTACCAGTGCTTTGAACTGTGCATCTGATAAGTTGGCTATCTCTTCATCACTTAGATGTATTTTTTCTGGAGCTTTGATGTGTTCTTTCATTTGGGCCATTTTTTTTCTCGATGCGCCTGTTACTTTAAGGGGCGGAGCCTTAGGTGTTCACCAGGGCAGGCCAACTCACGTCGTTATTTTGTGACACTGTCTGTGGGGGCGGGGTAACCCTCATCATTGTGTTGTAGGAGGCTGGTCACTTTCTAAACCTGTTGCACATCTTTCTTTCTGGGACTTCTCTGTTTTTCTGTATTAAATTCACTTTATGATTACTCTTTTTTTTTTTAAGATTTTATTTATTTATTTTCAGAGAGAGGAGAAAGGAGGGAAACAGCAATGTATGGTTGCCTCTCACAAGGCCCTCACTGGGGACCTGGCCCGCAACCAAGGCATGTGCCCCGACTGGGAATCGAACCGGGACCCTCTGGTTCCCAGCCCGCGCTCAATCCACTGAGCTACACCAGCCGGGCTATGATTATTTACTCTTGATATGTGCATTTACTTTGCTAGAACACATCCACACGTAACTTTCTGAAAAAAAGATGTATGGTAGGTAAATTTTCTGAGTTCTTGCCTTTCTGAAAATGGTTTTATTTTACCCAGATACTTAAGTGATATTCTAGCAAGGTATACAATTTCAGGTTGAACATAGGTTTTTCCCAGAACTTGGAAAATATTGTTCCCTTGTGTTTTATCATACAGTGCTGCTGATAAGAAATTCAACATCATCCTATTCTCATTTCTTCATAAGACCTTGTTTTTTTTTTAATTCTTTCTTGAAGATTTTAGTATCTTTGTTGTTGATGTTCTGAAATTTTACATGATGTTTCGGTGTTTTTTCATTTACCTGTTTTAACTTGGAGACTCTTGCTCTTCAAGCATGAGAAAATCTTGTGCATTATTTCTATAATCATTGCCTCCATTTTCTTTCTTCTTTCTGGGACTTCTATTATAAGATGTTCACCTTCTATTGGCCCTCTGTGTTATGTCCTTTACTCCTAGAACACTTTGCTTAGGGTTCTACTTTCTGGGAAGGCTCTTAAATATCCTGTAGCTCTTGGGGGGGGGTGGGTATTTTATTTTATTTTATTATTGTTTAATTATAGTTGTACCCATTTTTCCCCCATTACTTTCCCCTGCCCTACTCACACCCCACCTCCCACATTCAATCCTCGCCTCGCCCTTCGTCTTTGTCCATGGGTGCTTTATACATGTTCCTTGACTAGACCCTTTCCCTATTTTCTCCATTCCCCCTTCCCCCTCCCCTCTGGTCACTGTCACTTTGTTTATTTACATGTCTCTGGTTCTATTTTGCTCACTTATTTGTTTTGTTGGTTACATTCCACTTATAGGTGAGATCATATGGTATTTGTCTTTCACCAACTGGCTTATTTCACTTAGCATAATGCTCTCCAGTTCCATTCATACTGTCACAAAGGGTAGAAGTTCCTTCTTTCTTTCTGCTGTGTAGTACTCCATTATATAAATGTACCACAGTTTTTTGATCCACTCATTTACTGATGGGCACTTAGGCTGTTTCCAGCACTTACAAATAATGCTGCTATGAATATTTGGGTGCATAGGTTCTTTTAAATTGGTGTTTCAAGATTCTTAGGGTATAATCCCAGCAGTGGAATTGTTGGGTCAAAAGGCAATTCCAACATTACTTTTTTGAGAAAATTCTATACTGTTTCCCACAGTGGCTGCACCAGTCTGCATTCGCAGCAGTGCACTAGGGTTCCCTTTTCTCCACAACCTCACCAGCACTTGTTTCTTGATTTGTTTATGATGGCCATTCTGACTGGTGTGACATGGTATCTCACTGTGGTTTTAATTTGCATCTCTCTGATGTCTAGTGATACTGAACAGCCTTTCACATGTCTCTGGGCCATCTGTATGTCCTCCTTGGAGAAGTGTCTGTTCAGGTCCTTTGCCCATTTTTTAATTGGGTTGTTTGTCTTCCTGGTGTGGAGTTGTGTGAGGTCTTTATATATTTTGGAGATCAAACCCTTGTCTGAGGTATCATTGGCAAATATGTTTTCCCATGTGGTTGGTTCCCTTTTCATTTTGCTGATGTTTTCTTTAGCCATGAAGAGCTTTTTAATTTGATGTAGTCCCATTTGTTTATTCTTTCCTTTATATCCCTTGCTCTATGGGACATATAGGTGAAAATATTGCTACATGGACTATCTGAAAATTTCCAACCTCTGTTCTCCTCTAGGGCTTTATGGTGTCATGACTTATATTTAAGTCCTTTATCCATCTTGAGTTTATTTTTGTGTATGATATAAGTTTATGGTCATTTCATTTTTTTGCATATAGCTGTCCAGATCTCCCCACACCATTCATTTAAGAGACTATTTTTACTCAATTTTATGCTCCTACCCCCTTTCTGGAATATTAATTGACCATAGAGATGGGTTTATTTCTGGGCTCTCTGTTCTGTTCTATTGATCTATGTGTCTGTTCTTATGCCAGTACCAGACTGTTTTGATTACAGTGGCCTTGTAATATAGTTTGATATCAGGTATTATGATCCCTCCTACTTTGTTCTTGTTTCTCAAAATTGCTGAGGCTATTCAGGGTCATTTATCATTCCATATAAATTTTTGAAATGTTTGTTCTATATTTGTAAAATATATCATTGGTATTTTAATAGGGATTGCATTTAATCTATAAATTGCTTTGGGTAGTATGGACATTTTGATGATGTTAATTCTCCCAATCCACAAACACAGTATATTCTTCCATTTATTTGTGTCTTCCAAAATTGCTTTCTTCAGTGTGGTATAGTTTTCTGAGTAAAAGTTTTTTCCCTCCTTGGTTAGGTTTATTCCTAGGTACTTTATTTTTCTTGTTGCCATAGCAAATGGGATTTTTTTCCTAATTTCTGTTTCTGATATTTCATTGTTGGTGTACAAAAATGCCTTCGATTTCTGAATATTGACTTTGCTGTTTTGCCAAATTCACTTATTAGGCAGAGCAGTTTTTTGGTGAACTCTGTAGGGTTTTCTATGTATACTATCATCTCATCTGCAAACAATGACAGCTTTACTTCCTCCTTTCCAATTTGGATGCCTTTTATTTCTTTTTCCTGTCTGATTGCTGTGGCTAAAACTTCCAATACTACATTGAAAAGGAGTGGAGAAAGTGGATGGCTTTATCTTATTCCTGATCTCAGTGGGAAAGCTTTTTGTTTTTGCCCATTGAGTATGATGTTGGCTGTAGGTCTCTCACATATGGCCTTTATTATGTTGAGGTATGCTCCCTCTACTCCTACTTTTCTGAGTGTTTTTATCCTAAATGGGTGCTGTACCTTATCAAATGCTTTTTCTGCATCTATTGATATGATCGTGTGATTTTTGCCTTTCCTTCGATTTATGTGATGTATTACATTTATTGATTTGCGAATATTGTACCATCTTTGTATCTCTGGAATGAATCCCACTTGATCATGGTGTATGGTCTTTTTAATGTATTGCTGGATGCGATTTGCCAACATTTTGTTGAGGATTTTAGTGTCTATGCTCATTCAGCGATATTGGCCTACAGTTTTCTTTCTTTGTTGTGTCTTTATCTGGTTTGGGGCTGAGGATGATGCTGGCCTCCTAAAAGTTTTGGAGTCTTCCCTCTTCTTGGATTTTTTGGAATAGTTTGAGAAGGATAGGAGTTAGCTCTTCCTTAAATATTTTGTAAAATTCTCCTGTGAAACCATCCAGTCCAGAGCTTTTGTGTGTTGGAGTTTTTTGATTATTGCTTCTCTAGCTCTTCAATTGGTTGCATTTTACAACCTTATATTCCACTTCCAGACTTTTTATTCTTTCTCCATTCTTTTTTCTTAACTCCCATTTTTGCTTTATAGTATAAAATTTCCTCAAATTTCCTTAAGAATCTTAACTAGAAAGTTTCTAGACTTTCTTTGAATTATCTATACTATTGATGATCATTTAAAATTTTTGTTTATCTTGGTTTCTCTATTTTATGTTGGTGACTATCCTTAAATCCCTTAAGGTAAATATATATATGAATAATTACACTCTCATATTTACAAATTAGGCAATACAAAGCTGATTGGTAACTCTTTGTGAAGGACAAGGATCTTGCCCCACCAGCCTTCCTTTTAGGCTGATTAGAGGGTGAAACAGTCAGTACTTTGGCGATACCATAAATGACACATTACAGAGAAATTTTCTCTGGAGCTGTTCAATTTCAGTTAAGGAAAATATATGTATTAGTTTCTTAGAGTTACCATAACAAAATGCTGCAGACTGGGTGATTTTAACAACAAAAATTTATTTCCTCACACTTCTGGAGGCTTAATGTCCAAGCAAAATCAAAGTGTAAGCAAGACTGATTACTTCTGAGGCCTTTCTTTTTGGTTTACAGATGGTAGTCTTCTCCCTGTGTTTTTACATGGTCTTCCCTCTGTGCCTGTCTGTGTCTTAATCTACTCTTCTTATCAGGATACCAGTCATATTGGATTAGGGCCCACCCATACAACCTCATTTTACCTTAATTACCTATTGAAAGGCCCTATTTTTAATTTATTTATTTTGTAAAGATTTTATTTATTTATTTTTAGAGAGGGGAAGGGAGGGAGAACGAGAGGGAGAGAAACATCAATGTGTGGTTTTCTCTTATGTGCCCCTACTGAGGACCTGGCCTTCAAACCAGGCATGTGACCTGACTGGGAATCAAACCAGCAACCCTTTGGTTCGCAGGCCAGCACTCAATCCACTGAGCCACATAAGCCAGGGCATGGCCCTCTTTTTTAAATACAGTCACTTTCTGAGGTACTAGGGGTTATGACTTTAACATATAAATGTTTTGGGGACATAAGCCAATAGCAATGTGGTTTGCAAATGTTTGTTTATTTGCTTTTTGCTTAACAAGGAGACATTTGAGTGCATGACATTCTACACATGAGAAAGGCTGGTAGAGGGGTTGACTGTCCTCATAAGGGAACTTTCAAGTATCCTCACTATTTTTGACTCCCCTTCTTTATGCCTGCCTTTCATAATACTTGGAGTTTCTAAGCCTAGCACCCTTCCTGCACTCCTTCTGATGTTGGAGGGGTGAGTCCCTACAGGGCAGTTGAGCCCTGAGCCAAGAGGCTTCATACAGGGAAGAATTCAAATGTAAACCGGCATATATTTTAAAATGGAAGCAAGTTTATTGAAAAGAGAGAATAAGCAAGAAAAACCACGCCACAGACAGAGTGGCAGACTCTCCTCACAAGAAAAGGAAGGGAAACCCCAACCATATCTAGAGGTTGATACCATATCTGTTTATAGTTTCTTTTCTATTTTTTTTTAATCCTTACCCGATGACATTTTTTCACTTTTTTGTTGTTGTTGTTGTTGTTGTTGTTGTTGTTGTTGTTTTTAAAGAGAGGAAGGGAGAGAGAGAAACATCGATGTGAGAAACATTGATGTGAGAGAGAATCATTGATTGGTTGACCTCCCGTATGTGCCAGGACCAGGGATCTTAAATGCCCAGACCAGGGTCCAAACCTGAAACCCACATATGTACCCCGACCAGAAATCAAACCTGCAACCTTTCGGTCATGAGATGACACTCCAACCAACTGAGCCACACCAGCCGGAGCTCTGTTTGTAATTTCTATGGGAAATTACTGGTATGGGGAAATAGTGGGAAAAAAACACTGGAATTAATTTTAAATGTTATGAGGTTTATTTTGTGGACTGCTTTCCTTTTATGGTATGGATAAATGATAAGGTATGGGTGAATAGCTATTTAACAATCTTTACAGAAATTTTCTTTGTTCTAGAGTCTTGTCGTGGTCTGCTTGTATCTTTGGTCAGCTGATTTCCATGCCAGGCAACAAGCAGCAGTCCCCTGACTTAATTTAGTGTTTTACTTTAGTAATTTATATAGTTTTAGTGCACCTTGCCTGTATTACTTTCTCAGCTGTCTGCCCTTTGAGTGCCTTCTGCCACAGCTTCCTAACTGTTTTTCTCAATAATTACTCCATCTTCTCTGCTCTCATTTATCAGCTACCCCCTTGCAGATCTTTTATAGCTGCTTCCTCTGCCTTGTTTCCTCAGGTACCACTTCATCTTTTCTGCTCTCCTTATTTCAGAAGTTTGTTAAAAGCTTCTCACCTGCTTATGGTCCTTACCCTGTTCTCTTTATCACTTTAGGTTTATACTATAATTTCAATGGGGTCTCAGAGGGAGAGGAAGTAAAAACACATGCATTTTGGGAAGGCCTTTCTGAATGCAATGGGGAGAGTAAATTGGAAGGGCAAGGAGACAGGCAAGGGACTTATGGTCCTTAAATCATTACTGAGGCATAAGCTAGGAAAATTCCTTGGCAAGTGGAATGGGGAAACTGAGACAGATAGCTGATTCAAACTGGCTTCATCCAGCATCCTGACTCATCTGCCTTCTTCTCCCCTGCAAAGCCACTCCGTTAAGCATTAAGCCCTCAGGACAATGAGGTCCTGATCAGCATCAAATAATATTAGGAACAAAGCCTCAGGTATGTTCACCACAGAGACAGAGTTTTGTGAAGCTAGATAACATCTTGGTATCAGTTGTGTTTCAGCTGTAGGCCCAGAAAAGTAGCAAAACCAGACAAAGCAACACCATGGCTAGCATCAGGACCAGATGCAATGATCAATGACTTCCTACCATAGCACTAGTCAATCAGTAAAGATGATGACCCTAACCCTACATGCTCATTTTGATGAATCAGCACATTAAAGGACACACCTAGAAAGCTGATAAATATTCTATTGAGATCCTCCCTTGAAATCTCCCCTAAAATTCATGCCTTCAGAAAACGAATAAAAACCCTTAAACAAAGGAACCAGTGCAAGTTCTCTCTCTAGAGCACCCCTGCACCTTCTTTCCTTTGGCATGCATCTTTGCTTTCTCCTGAGCTCTAAGGGTCCCCACGAGACTTGCAACCAGGGGAGCAGTGGCCAGCAGCAGCTCTTCCTGGGATGACTCCCTGAAGCTGCCTCCAAGGGTCCTTCTTTTGCATCTGTAACTTGTTACCTGAGTCTATGTGGCCCAGCTGGCTTACTTCTTCTACCTCCATGACTTTCTTTTTAAAAAGGCAAGGCACCTCTCTGAGTAGGCCACTCAAATCTTCTCTTTGAGTGTACTTTTGCTTTGCATGCTAAATAACCTCCTCTTGTGCTAGAGTTTTTGTCTTTGAATACTTTCTGTGCCATAGTGAAGAACTGAGGGTGGACGTCACCAGTAACAATTACCACTGGACCTCTATAGAATGAGTATCAAATGCCAATGATGACGATAAGTATACAAGACAATGACAGTGTCTCCTCTGTGGATTGCTCTATGAGCCCAGGACACTACCTGTGGGCAGCCACACTCCTACTCAGTGGTTGGTGGGGCAAGCTTCCTTTCAGTTCCCCATCAGTTAGTAAACCTTTCAGCATCCAGAAATTATCATTGGGTGCCTTATCGCCATCTTGAGAAAATGAAAAGAATTTTGTTACCCCTCCCTTATTTTTCCAGAAGTTAGGATGTAATCTACCCTGGGGAGATGACTCAGAGAATTGGAAAAGGGGCATAGTTCTGTTTCTCTAACAAGCCTTTGTCTTGATAAACAAGACTGACCTTTCTATTTACAACATAATACATCAAATTTTCTGTTTTAGGCTCCAGATAATAAATGGAGGGCAGTGAGCAGATGTGTGTGAACTTTCTGTCATGGAGGGCAATTTGCAGGAACTAATCCTCTCACAATAGTGGTCATAAGAAAGAAATCCATCATCCAAACATCCTCAACAGGTATTTATATTCATGAACATCTCTTGACTCTAAAGAAAGATTCCCAAAGAGCTCTTCTAGGAATGTTACTTGTGTTACAAAAGGATGAAAAGAGGGGACGGTGTTAAAGAAAGGTTAAACATATTTTTTACTGCAGAATTTGCTAGTGTTTCAAGATAATTTTTCTGCAGTAAATTCCCAAATCTTCAGCATTTCCAGACTTAGTTGACCGCAGAGCATGTTTACGGTGGGACTAGTTGGGAAACATAATGAGTCAAGGCATTGTAAGGACGAAGCCAGTGCCATTTGCTGTTGTGGTGCTATTTGCTGAGCAGGCCTATGACCTTGTTAAACGTGACTGCTGTTTCCCTCTTCTGAGCTTCTGTCCCCAGGACTGGAAAGTAAGAACAGAACCTAACTAACCACTCCCCGCAGCTGCAGGCAAAAGATAACATTGGAGCAAACGGCAGCTTAGGCAAAAGCAACGGAAACCTCACGTGTTGCAATGCCCCTTAACAGCCCAGGGGCGACACAACAGCAAGCCCCCACCCTTTCTAATCCAATAAAAGCTCAGAGCCCCCACCCCTCAGTGCTGGTGCATTTCTCTGTGCCTAGCCCCTTTCCACACTTGGAAAGTGAATGAAAATTTCGTTCTTTGCATTTTCTACTCTTTGTGAATTCTTTCATAGACAGCATCATCGACCACCCTAACAGACATCTTATGAGGAGTCAAGATACACTTTCTTTGCCATCCATATTAAAGTCCATGATTAGATCTATTGAGTATTTTCTACCACTCTTAGGAGAAATTTTCACCCTTGAAGAGACGGTTTCAGGGTACAGGGAGACATCTGTTGCCAGGGCTTTTGAACATCACCCTGGGAAGAGTCATCACCTTATAGCAAGGAGAAGCTGAACCCTCCCTCATTACCCAAGAAATGGTCAGTTCTGTTTGTACACTTCCCAGTCAGGGGAAGGAGTTGGCCTGTACTGTATTTAGCCCAGTATAAATCTAACTTGCAAAGGAGGACCTTTTTTGGATGTGAAAAGGTAGAAGTGTTCTACACAGAACTGATTGCAATGGGTAACACTGGGTTTTTTATAAAGGATATTCATTTCTGAAGAAGCAGTAGGCAATGAGGGTTACAGGGGTGAACACAGATGATGGGCTGCCAACTTTCAGCAGCTGTGGATTTCAAAGACATTGGTACTGGTTGTGAGTTCAAACCTTTTGTGAACCTTGCTGCAAGCTCTATTCATCTCCAAGTCTTCAATCACTCATCTCTGGAAAACGTGATGTGAACTATCATGAAATCTATAGTTAGTTTTCATGAGTGTGCTTTCTTATCTGTCTCCTAGCTTACTTCCCACTTCTTTGTAGTCTATAACTTCTAGTACACTGCTTACTAAATGTTTCTTGGTTGTTGGAGATTGACTATGTATGTCCGAGAAAGGCTAGGTCAATTCAATGGAGTTTTGTAACTATGAGTCAATGAATTCTCAAAGGGATGGTTATGTGAAACCTATATATGGGAAAGAAAGGATCCTTCTGATTTACTACATTCACCATTCTTTTTTACATCAGTTTTAGGAGGTGCTCTGAACAACAATGTTCCCAGGATAGTGGGAAAGATTTAACAGCCTCGAGCTGCAGCAAAGTTTAATACTCCCATTTATTTATTTTTTTAATATATTTTATTGATTATGCTATTATGGTTGTCCTATTTTTTTCTCCCCTTTATTCCCCTCCACCCTGCACTCCCCCTCCAACCAGCCTTCCCCAACCTTAGTTCATGTCCATGGGTCATACATATAAGTTCTTTGGCTTCTCCATTTCCCACACTATTCCCAATCTCCCCCTGTTTAGTCTGTACCTACCATTTATGCTTCTTATACCCTGTACCTTTCCCCCTATTCTCCCCTGTCCCCCTCCCCAATGATAACCCTCCATGCGATCTCTATTTTTGTGAATCTGTTCCTGTTCTGGTTGATTGCTTAGTTCATTTTTGTTTTTGGGTTTTTTAGGTTTGGTTGTTGATAGTTGTGATCTTGTTGTCATTTTACTGTTCATATTTTTTATCTTCTTTTTCTTAGATAAGTTCCTTTAACATTTCATATAATAAGGGCTTAGTGATGATGAACTCCTTTAACTTGACCGTATCTGGGAAGTGCTTTATCTGCCCTTCCATTCTAAATGATAGCTTTGCTGGATAGAGCAATCTTGGATGTAGGTCCATGCCTTTCATGACTTTGAATACTTCTTTCCAGTCACTTCTAGACTGCAAGGTTTCTTTTGAAAAATCAGCCAACTGTCTTATGAGAATTCCTTTGTAGGTAACTGTCTCCTTTTCTCCTGCTCCTTTTAAGATTCTCTCCTTATTTCTAATCTTGGGTAATGTAATTATTATGTGCCTTGCTGTGTGCTTCCTTGGGTTCAACTTTTTTGGGACTCTCTGAGCTTCCTAGACTTTCTGGAAGTCTATTTCCTTTGCCAGATTGAGGAAGTTCTCCATTATGTTTTCATATAAATTTTCAATTTCTTGCTCCTCTTCTTCTCCTTCTGGCACCCTTATGATTCAGATGTTGGAACTTTTAAAGATGTCCTGGAAGTTCCTAAACCTCTCCTCATTTTTTTTTAAATTCTTGTTTCTTCTTTCTGTTCTGGTTGAATGTTTATTTCTTCCTTCTGGTCCAAACCATTGACTTAAGTCCCAGTTTCCTTCCCTTCACTGTTGGTTCCCTTTATTTCACTTTTCATAGCCTTCACTTTTTCCTCTATTTTGCAGTCATATTCAATCTTTTCTGTGAGCATCCTGATTGCCAGTGTTTTGAACTTCGCATCTCATAGGTTGGCCATCTCTTCATCACTTAGTTGTATTTTTTCTGGAGCTTTGATCTGTTCTTTCATTTGGGCCATATTTTTTTTGTCTGGGAGTGCCTGTTATGTAGTAAGGGGTGGAGACTTAGGTATTCACCAGGGTAGGGCAACCCTTGTCACTGTGATGCAGTGCTGTATGTAGGGGAGGGGTCAGAGAAGGAACAATGCCACTTGCTCAGCTCTCAGTCAGCTTTCAATCCCTTCCTCCGCTACCCACAAGCAAATTGGGCCCTTCTGGTGCTGATTCCCAGATGGGTGTGCTTGTGTATGTTCTAGGACCCTATGGGTCTCTCCAACAAACTCTCCTGTGAAGCTGAGAATTTCTCCGCTGCCTCAAGACCCACAGGTTTTTTCAGTCAGAGGTTTTGAGGCTTTATTTCCCCACACTGAGACCCTAGGTTGCATGGTCTGTCTTGCTCCCCAGTTGTTGCTCCTGGTTTATCTGCACTCAAATGTGGGATGGCCTGCTCCACCAGCCACCACCTTGCCTGGTCTGCCAGCTGCCACCTTGCTCGCCCTGGTGCTCCAGCCACTGCCTTGCCATGAGTCCTCTCCACCCCAGCTGCCCATCTCTGCCCCTCCTACTGGCCTGGATGAATGTTTCTTCTTTAACTCCTTGGTTGTCAGACTTCATATGGTTCAATTTTATGGCAGTTCTGGTTGTTTTTTGTTTCTAAATTTGTTGTTGTCCTTCTTTTGGTTGTGTGAGGAGGCACAGTGTGTCTACCTATGCCTCCATCTTGGACAGAAGTCTCTAATGCTCCCATTTATATCAAGTTAAATATAGATACATATTTGACTCTCATCTCATTTTTCCAACTTGTTTTCTTTGTACTTTAATTCTTAATAGCTATAAACTTCTGCCTTGTGCTTAATGTACTTTCATCTTCCCAGCAAAAATTGAAGGGATTTTATTTGAATGGAGAAGTACAATTAAATAATCTGATAGATTTTTTCTGTAAAAAAGTTATTCAGCTTTTTTGAAGCAGAATACCATATCTGATTCCTGTTTGTGGTAGAATTTGTTCTAAAATCTTTACTTGAAGATTTCACTAGGAACAAAACTCTTCAACATAGCCTTGCAAATAAAGAGTGTTACCAGGCTCTCTCTTACTGGGGGAACATACTAGATTTCCAAGTATGGCACTTGTCAAACTACCTTAGTACTCTTTCCACTCTATTACCTCCTAGCTTGGGGACCTTGGAGAAGTTATTTAAGTTTCCCAAACTTATTTCCATACTTGTCAATTGTAAAATTATAAAATATCAGTTCCCTTATTTTTCTTCTTAGGTTTGTGGAATTAAATGAGATAATGAATTCTCATTATCTAGAATGAGATATAAGAAGCATTCAATTAACATTAGTCATTGTTGGGCTAATGCTATGGTTGTTGTTATGGTTGAAGCTAGTGATTCTACGTAATCTCAGCTCCTCAGATCCTAGCATTGTGCCAGTATTTATTAGGCCTAATACATGTTTATTAATGAAATAAAATAAGTGTACTCACTAAGTTTTTCTTGTAATACTAGAGGTTTTTCAGTCATCCAGCTGATTTTTAAAAATTTAATAAACAGACTATTTCATAAGAACAGTCTTAGTTTTACAGAAAAATTGAGCAGAAATTGGGAGTTCCCTTATACCCTTTCTTTCACTTCTATCCTCCTCTTAGTTTTTCCCCATTATTATTATTAGCATTAATATCTTATGCTGGTATGGAACATTTATTACAATTGACAGGCCAATGTTGATGCATTATTATTAACTAAAGTCCACAGTTTACATTAGGGTTCTGTCTTGGACATTCTTAGTGTGTTTTGACAAATACATGTCATGTATCTACCTTGACAGTGTCACAAAGAATCCTTTCACAAGCCTAAAAAATTCCCCATATCTACCTGTTCATCTCTTCCTCCTTCTTTCTCAACTCCTAGCAATCACTGATCTGTTCACTGTCCCTATAATTTTGCCTTTTCCAGAATAACTTATAGTTGGAATCGTACAAATTATAACCTTTTTAGGCTGGCTTGTTTCATTTGGTAATACAATATGTGTTTAGGTTCCTTCCTGTCTCCCTACATTTTTATTTAAGGATGGCATCATTTTGAGTTAGGAAATACCTTTTGACTGATGTTTCACTATGTCTGCTCACATAAGGATTATTTCTGTGTCGAAAATTCTGTTATCAACCTAAACATTTATTGATTTAACCAAAAGTAGGTGCACCTGAAGGGAAACTTTGCATCTTAAGGAGGGGTTAAAAACAATTGACACTCCTAATTAAAAATAAAATACAAGAATATACACTTTTGAAGATGGTGGCGAGATAGGGGGAATGGAGTTTACTTCCTCCTGCCCACTGGTTGATTTTCTGAGGAACGGGGTGAAAACCCAGCAGTATTCCAGCACATATGATGATTGATGATCAAGATTACAGGGGAATTTGAACATTCATACAGTAAGCAGAGTGCTTCGGAAGGAAAAGGTCCTGCTCAGGACCAGCCCGGGGAGCAGGGCGGGGCTTCGGTCCCAGACCTGGCAGC